>WNWK01005247.1:2500-124210 GCA_009830355.1 Cherax destructor | reverse complement strand
AACGTCGCCTGGAGCACACTAGGCCCACTGACCCCGCCACCAAATATTTATTTCTAGTTCACTTATAAAATTATGGCTCTTCCCACACTTATGTGGCTCAGGGCAACTCGTAAATCACTTCAAGGGTTGTTCACTACCCTGACACACTTGATAACCCCTGTAGTACCCTTGTGTAGCCCTCAAAAACACTTATATTCACGGAGCCCTACAAGATGCGTGTGTGTGTGTGTGTGTGTGTGTGTGTGTGTGTGTGTGTGTGTGTGTGTGTGTGTGTGTGTGTGTGACACTTCCTGGACGCCAGCGTACTACAACAGTGCGCAAACTAAGTCTTTTGTTATGAAATGTCCACTTTAACTACTAACTCACTCCACCCCGGAATCCCATGCCTGTATACACGACCGTGTAATATTTACTTACACGCATGATGTCCAGGGAGCTTAAATACATTAATCACAATTATCCTTCTACCACACCTGTGATCCAGCCATCCGTCTACCACACCTGTGATCCAGCCATCCGTCTACCACACCTGTGATCCAGCCATCCGTCTACCACACCTGTGATCCAGCCATCCGTCTACCACACCTGTGATCCAGCCATCCGTCTACCACACCTGTGATCAGCCTTTCGTCTACCACACCTCTGAGCCATCCGTCTACCACACCTCTGATCCAGCCATCCGTCTACCACACCTCTGATCCAGCCATCCGTCTACCACACCTCTGATCCAGCCATCCGTCTACCACACCTCTGATCCAGCCATCCGTCTACCACACCTGTGATCCAGCCATCCGTCTACCACACCTGTGATCCAGCCATCCGTCTACCACACCTGTGATCCAGCCATCCGTCTACCACACCTGTGATCCAGCCATCCGTCTACCACACCTGTGATCCAGCCATCCGTCTACCACACCTGTGATCCAGCCATCCGTCTACCACACCTGTGATCCAGCCATCCGTCTACCACACCTGTGATCCAGCCATCCGTCTACCACACCTGTGATCCAGCCATCCGTCTACCACACCTGTGATCCAGCCATCCGTCTACCACACATCTGATCCAGCCATCCGTCTACCACACATCTGATCCAGCCATCCGTCTACCACACATCTATCCAGCCATCCGTCTACCACATCTGATCCAGCCATCCTCACCACACATCTGATCCAGCCATCCGTCTACCACACATCTGATCCAGCCATCCGTCTACCACACATCTGATCCAGCCATCCGTCTACCACACATCTGATCCAGCCATCCGTCTACCACACATCTGATCCAGCCATCCGTCTACCACACATCTGATCCAGCCATCCGTCTACCACACCTGTGATCCAGCCATCAGTCTACCACACCTGTGATCCAGCCATCAGTCTACCACACCTGTGATCCAGCCATCAGTCTACCACACCTGTGATCCAGCCATCAGTCTACCACACCTGTGATCCAGCCATCCGTCTACCACACCTTTGATCCAGCCACCCTTCTCCCACACCTCTGATCCAGCCACCCTTCTCCCACACCTTTGATCCAGCCACCCTTCTCCCACACCTCTGATCCAGCCACCCTTCTCCCACACCTCTGATCCAGCCACCCTTCTCCCACACCTTTGATCCAGGCATCCGTTTACCACACCTCTGATCCAGCCACCCTTCTCCCACACCCACCCTTCCCTTCGTACACACCCACCCTTCCCTTCGTACACACCCACCCTTCCCTTCGTACACACCACCTTCCTTCGTACACACCCTTCCTTCGTGCTAGTACTCTCAACAAACACCAGTTACTACCCTCTACCCCCTCGCAGCGAGGACACACCTGGGCAGGTCACTCCATGAATCACAACTGTGGTTGAATTGGCCCTTAAGTGGGTGGGATTGTAGGTATTGTGCGGGTACTGTCACTGTGTGAAAGTGAGTGTGAGAGAATGTATGTGTGTGTGTGTGTGGAGGGGGGAGAGAGAGAAAGAGAGAGAGAGAGAGATAATTTCCAGCCACTAGAGTAATTAAAATGTTGTACGAGACTATTATGTTTATGGGGAAGCGTTAAACCCATAGGGGTCACACAGCGCCTGTGGAACGAGGAATCAGAAGCAATTAGATCTGTTTGACGGAAACAGAGAGCACCTCCGATTCCCTGGATTAAGAGCCTTTCACCAGCGTCGAGGCACCACCCTCACAGGTATTACAACACTACACAAGACTAAATTTAACCGCACAGCGTCCAGCTGACACCAAGAAACAAGAATGTGACAACCGACCATCTTCAGCGCCTCTCTCTCTCTCTCTCTCTCTCTCTCTCTAGATAAAAACAGTGACAAAAACTTTTATCGGGACAAGTTCGACTTTAAGCTTCATTCAACTAGAGTCTTGATAAAGTTCTAAACAGAGTGAAACGTTTCCTCTAATTAATGTCCTGAACTATATACCAGTATCTTTTTTCCACATCTGGGCGGTATCACCAGACCATTTTCTACGCTGCATGTTTTGCTTCATGTCTTCGTACTTCCGGCAAATGCACCACGTCAGGGAGTCATCTCACTGACATGTCTTCCATGAAAAATCACAAGTTTTGCATACAGGACAGGCACAGTTGACCTGATGATGCATTCCTCTACAAATCTACCTCATTATTTATACAGTAAAGGTCGTAGCTGTAGAATGGAACAAGCAGAGTCATTTAACAACCTTGTAAAAATAAACCAAACCCAGACAGTTGCATAATGAGATGGCAGTTTACCAAGAAAAAACTAGGCGCAAAATAGTTCCACACTCCTATGGCCACTGACTGAGCAAGGTCAACGCTTCTGGCCACTGACTGAGCAAGGTCAACGCTTCTGGCCACTGACTGAGCAAGGTCAACGCTCGGCACTGACTGAGCAAGGTCAACGCTTGGCCACTGACTGACAAGGTCAACTCTGGCCACTGACTGAGCAAGGTCAACGCTTCTGGCCACTGACTGAGCAAGGTCAACGCTTCTGGCCACTGACTGAGCAAGGTCAACGCTTCTGGCCACTGACTGAGCAAGGTCAACGCTTCTGGCCACTGACTGAGCAAGGTCAACGCTTCTGGCCACTGACTGAGCAAGGTCAACGCTTCTGGCCACTGACTGAGCAAGGTCAACGCTTCGCACTGACTGAACAAGGTCAACGCTTCTGGCCACTGACTTAGCAAGGTCAACGCTTCTGGCCACTGACTGAGCAAGGTCAACGCTTCTGGCCACTGACTGAGCAAGGTCAACGCTTGTGGCCACTGACTGAACAAGGTCAACGCTTCTGGCCACTGACTGAGCAAGGTCAACGCTTCTGGCCACTGGCTGAACAAGGTCAACGCCTCTGGCCACTGGCTGAACAAGGTCAACACCTCTGGCGTTGATATCAATATTTTTATAAACTCTGGGATACACTAAACCTGTAAATGCCACAGCATATTAGTTATTATTACAGCACCTGCCTGGGACATACCTGTGACTGGTTTAGAGAGTTCTCCCCCCCCCCATATATGTCTGCTTTTTTTCTGTAGCATATTTACTCTACATCTATACCATTTATAATTTACGATCCATATTTCGCTAAGAAATCGGTGTGGGTTCCCGGTGACCAGGAACTATCTGCGTCGATTTTGTTGGTGAATTTAACATCGCTATAGTTGGCTAGTCCAGTATAGCTCACTCGTGCTCTTATGTTTGTTGTGTCCAGTATACTTCCATATCTTGTAATGCAGCTGGTGTGGGTACTCTGCTTCTGCCCAGATGGCTGGTGGCTGCAATATTTTGGAGTATAGTATTTTTTCTGGTGTGTGTGTATAACCTGTTACATTTCCACCAAGGGCTTACATTCATACTCTCCCACTTGTTTCTTTTCCATATTTTTATCAGTCTGCTTAGTATTTTTTTTATCTTAGTTTATCCCCTCGCCTAAAACAGTTTCGTTGGCAATGCTCTGCTTTCTCGCACGCGAAACTGTGATCATTTTAGGTCATATATATTTTTTCTTTCATAATTGAATCTTTACATATCTCCGGGTGACAGAATCTACACTCTTTCCTCAAAACAGTACTTTTCTGTTCCCAACATATCTCTGTATTTTCTGAAGTGCTGATATTATTTAAATTTACATAATCCTTGACAATTATATTTACATGAATGGGTCGTGTTGTCACTATGACACTTTCTGTACTTTGTGTCTTTCCCTCAGATTTTCTCAGTGTCTAGCTAAAACCTCCCGTTGTGACCCCCGTCACCTACCTGGATGATGTTCCGGGGGTCAACGCCCCCGCGGTCCGGTCCTTTACCAGGCCTCCGAGTGTTAAGGTGCTTATCTAAACTTATAGTATATGCATTGAAGGTTCTCTGTACATTCTCTAGATCTGCGATTTCACCTACCTTGAATGGAACTGTTAGTGTACAGCAGTATTCCAGCCTAGAGCAGTAAATAGATACCTAGGAGTTAGTCGGTTAGTGAGTCAGCCTAAAAACACAAACAGATATAAGTCTCATTGCTTGCATTTCTTGGGATATCCTGGGTTAACAACTCTCTGGAATAGTAATCTTAAAGTCTTCGTCTATTTTGTATAATGTCATCATATGTTTGTGTCTGTCTCTCTATATTTTATATTTTCCCTCATTATTCAATGAAGTTATTTAGTGGGCCCCCACGCCGTCTCCAAGGTGTGTCTGGTGTGTGGGAGGTGTTGCTTCTGTACAAACAGGATGGAACACTCCCTCCTACTAGCTTCCTTCATCCGCTCTCTCATCCTGCTTGCCTGATGTGACCTGTTACTCTTATTTAATACTGTACAATAGGAGGTACCACAACAAAGAAGTGGCCAAACAAATGACAATAGTCTAACTTACTCCTATGTCAGCTTGCTTAGCCTAATAGCAAGTCAGCCACTAACCATCCAACTAGTCAGCCAGTTAACACCCCAACTTGAGAGCCAACCATTCAACCAGGCGGTTAACCAGTCAGCTAATCAGACAGCCAACTTGCTAGCCAAGGCAACAATCCAACCCAGCAGACCAATCAAACCAGCAGCCAGCCACCAGCCAAAATCCAGCTGGCTAGTTAACCATACAACCAGTTAGCCAGGGCTACCCGACACGAGAACTTCCGTGAGTAGCTCCTTACACATTAATGTTCTTGCTTCTGCTGTCTTGTTATGTCACTACCCTGAGGGATGTGAAGTAACTTTGAACCTCCCAGGGGCTGGTCTAGGCTCAGGCACACTCCTTGTCAATATTAATCTGATAGAGAGGGGAAGAAATGGAAGGCCATCACGGTTGGATGAGGCGGTGCGGAAGAGAATGGGAGAGGGAAGGAGGAAGCCAGGGAGAGGAATGGGGCGGGTTATATTTATAAGGCAATGGGAGGTAGCGCCAATTCCTCTGATCAAAAGACCTTTTCCTACATTAAGGCACGAGACAGAGAGATATAGTGGAAATGTGTGAGAACGCCTTGAAAAGCAAGACGAGATAGAATGAAGAAATTAAAAATGAGGATAAAAAAAAGGCCCAGAAAATACCGAACTCAAACTAAACGCATCATAAAAAGTCAAGAGGAAGCAAAAAACAAAAAAAAAAAATAATTACAGAAATACAAAATAAACTTTCTCGTGTGCAAAATCCTGGACAAAAATCACATCTAGCACCGAATCCTTGCTTAAAGTTGTACTTAGTCAAGAGCTATTTAGAGAGTACCGAAGAGGAGCGAACAAGTGCTGTTGACGATTACGAGGGAAGGAGAGGACGGGCTGCCAACCCATCCTCCTAATCAACGTCAGTATATCACCTGAATGGAGGTCAAATTATAAGGGCTGCTTATGCAAATTTAAAATTAGGTAATGTTTAAATTATAAAAGATTGCATAATAAGAAATCAATGTAGTATGTAGCCAACAAGCAAATTGTAGTTGCTGAAGATTTGTGGGTACACAGGCTCTTTCATTATTGTAAACACGGTTATGTAACCTAATGATATATTCATTAGTATTTTATAAGCTCAGAGTGTTTATATAATATCAGTGTAGCATTTTGTGACGCCCTGTGTTCCTGTTTTGCACTATCGCTCACAGGACGAATTGCGCGTGCGCACACTAGACGCTCAGTACACAAAACCCACACATGAGAGAGAAGCTTAGGTCTACGTTTCGGTCCGACCTGGACCATTTACATGTCACGCTAACACACGAAGGCGAGGGAGCCAGTACATATAGGAAAGGGGGACAGGCACGGGACAAGAGAGGAAGAAGGCAGTGGAGAAATAATGGTAGAGGTAACGGTCAGATGGTACAAAGTAATACCACAGGTGGGGAAGAGTGGATACTGAACCACTAATACCTAGTTACTAATTTCCTGAAGCACAGGCGCGTGCTAAACATGTGTCCTTCAGGACTACAAGTGTTTAAATACCTGCACTCTACACCAAAATTATTTCTTATCGCATTTCCACTTTTCTTATTAATCATGTTCATCGGGAAGCGCTAAATCTGTAAGGGCAATAAAGCACCTGAGGAATGGAAGGAAATCAAGTTCGATCCAAAGTGAGGGAGGGAGGATAGCTCAAATTTCTTGAGGGCTCCTCCCTCGAGGGGCCACTTTCCCCCGACAGTAATATCAAGACACACTAACACAGCTAATTACACAACTTAAGCTCAGCTCCCAGCTACAATTATATTAGAAGTTGTAATTCTAGCGTGGTGTTCCAGGGTGGTGTTCCAGCGCAGTGCTCCAGGTGTTCCAGCGTGGTGTTCCAGCGCAGTGCTCCAGGTGTTCCAGCGTGGTGTTCCAGCGTAGTGCTCCAGCGTGGAGTGTTACATTACCTAACAGCTGCGTCAGCCTCGTAATTCTCCCTCAGTATCGTTAACGTCCCTGTTTGTGTTTAAAACAGTAAGGATCAAATCATATTTTTGCCAAAATTCAAATGATTAATGAAATGCAAATCCATAAAATACATCCCACAAAGTTATTTTTACATATCCCAATTAGTAATCAAACCAACGTGAAGGTTCGACTTCAAAACAGGTGAACTAGGGGAGAATCCTTTTTCGTTCACTGGAAACAGCCAGGCAGCCACTGCCAGCCACATTATCACTTGCCAGTCAGTCAGCCAACCACTATCTGCCACAATCCCTGACACAGTTATTCAGCCAGGACGCCACTGCCAACCACAATCATTCAGACAGACAGCCAGCCAACCAGCGCCACCCACCAAACAATCTGCAAAAAAATACAATCCACAACACACGTAACATTTGTGTAAGCTGAGCTGTCTAACATGTTAAGGCAACCTTGACCCCCGTGTGAGAGCAGGGAGCTGGAAGGGAGCAGAGGAAAGTAAGGGAGCAGGGAAAGGGAAGAAAGAAGCCAGGGAGTAGAAAGAGGGAAGCAAAAAAGAGAGGGAATCGAAAAGTCAGGGAGCAGGAAGAGGGAAGAAAGGAGAGGGAAGCAAATAGGCAAGAAGGAAAGAGAGGGAAGCAAGAGCAAGAGGAGGCAGAGGAAAGGTAGTGTTGGAAAGAAAGATCGGGAAGTAAAATAGGAAATACAAATGAGAGAGAGAGAGAGAGAGAGAGAGAGAGAGAGAGAGAGAGAGAGAGAAACTAGAGTACAAGAGTAAAACAAGGATGTGTGAGGAGGAAGAGTAAGTTTATTCTGGTATACACAAATACAGTTACATAGATTATCATACATAGCAGCATATGTGTAGAGAACCTAGGATAACCCCCCCCCCCACAAAAAAAAAACCAAAGTGACTAATTTCCATTGAGGTCCTTTACAGAAGAAGAGAGCACTAGAAATGAAGACAGTTGTCTACATTAAAGATTAGAGAATTGTTCATTTTACATTGATGGTGTCAGTAAACACGACGAGGGATGTAACCCAAGCACTGACACTCAACACCAGACTCTGCACATTGTTCTTGCATATAATCTCCCACTTGGAAATTCTCAACAGGTCAAAAAATCAGCTGCTGAAGCCTAACACCGTATCTTAAACGTTTAATTGTAAACAGAGCCCAAATTACCTTCATTATAGATAATTTTAACTGCCACCAACAGTGTAAGAGTGTAGCAGAACAATAACAGCTAAGGTGTTACATAGCTGTGGTGCTGTGGTGTTATAAAGATGTGTTATGTTATGCGGCTGTGTCATGAGATGTTTATGTTATGTGGATGAAGTACGTGGTGCGAAATGTCTCTCTTATGTTGATGAGGTATGTGGTACAATATGTGTATCATGTAGATGGAATCATTGTGTGTACACTCACACAGTCTGCACATTGCTGTGTACCCAGAATTGTGTGCACACAAAAGGGGATTTTAATATTCATGGAAACAAAAATCACTTTAACATATATCCACACACAAAAAAAACATTAAAAAACAGAAAGTAGTGTTTTTTTAACGAATATATATACATATTTGTCGATATTTGTGAAAAAAAAAACTTTTAATTACCAGACAAAATAAATCTGCAATTTTATATTTCATCATTTGGGCAAAAAAGCCAACAAATGGGGATAAGGGATAATTAAGTATACAAGGGGGAGAAAGTAAACAAAAAAGGGGGTGATGAGGTAAACAAGCAAACAAGGGCGGTGAGGTAAACAGGAAGACAAATGGTAAACAGACAAGGGGTGATAATGTAAACAAGAAAACAATGGGGGTAAATTTGCACGAGGCGACGTAAACAAGGGGGAGAAACAAGTAGACAATGGTTGAGGTAAAAGAAAGGAAGGCACTGGGATAAAATATATATGGCAGGGGGATAAAAAAAAAAAGGCAAGATAGATAAACAAGGAGACAAAGGGAGAGTAAATAATGGAGGGAAGGAGGATAGGAAGCAGGTGTAAGGTTGCTTCAGATGTGCCCATTTGACACCTGTCTTCCACTTTAGTCTCCATGTTTACCTTCCCTCCAGTGTTCCTCCTTCCCTTCTCCTCTCACCCTCCCCGGTTTCTCTCTCACCCTCCCCAAGGTTTCTCCCTCTCTCACCCTCCCAAGGTTTCCCCCTCTCACCCCTCCACCTCAGGTTTCTCCCTCTCTCACCCTCCCCCAAGGTTTCTCCCATTCCCCTCCCTCCCCAGGTTTCTCCTCTCTCACCCTCCCCAGGTTTCTCCCTCTCTCACCCCTCCCACCTCCCCAAGGTTTCTCCCTCTCTCACCTCCCCAAGGTTTCTCCCTCTCTCACCCTCCCCAAGGTTTCTCCTCTCTCACCCTCCCCAAGGTTTCTCCCTCTCTCACCCTCCCCCAAGGTTTCTCCTCTCTCACCCTCCCCAAGGTTTCTCCCTCTCTCACCCTCCCCTAAGGTTTCTCCCTCTCTCACCCTCCCCCAAGGTTTCTCCTCTCTCACCCTCCCCCAGGTTTCTCCCTCTCTCACCCTCCCCAAGGTTTCTCCCTCTCACCCCTCCCCCAAGGTTTCTCCCTCTCTCCTCCCCTCCCCAAGGTTCTCTCCCTCTCTCACCTCCCCCAGTTTCTCCTCTCTCACACTCCCCAAGGTTTCTCCCTCTCACCCTCCCCAAGGTTTCTCCTCTTCACCTCCCCCAAGTTTCTCCCTCTCACCCTCCCCCAAGGTTTCCCCTCTCTCACCCTCCCCCAAGGTTTCTCCCTCTCACCCTCCCCCAAGGTTTCTCCTCTCTCACCCTCCCAAGGTTTCTCCCTCTCTCACCCTCCCCAAGGTTCTCCTCTCTCACCCTCCCCCAAGGTTTCTCCCTCTCTCACCCTCCCCAAGGTTTCTCCCTCTCTCACCCTCCCCAAGGTTTCTCCCTCTCTCACCCTCCCCCAAGGTTTCTCCTCTCTCACCCTCCCCAGGTTTCTCCTCTCTCACCCTCCCCAAGGTTTCTCCCTCTCTCATCCTCCACATCTTCCCTTTCTCATCATCCCTCTTTCATCCTTCCATCCATCCTTCCCTCTCTCATCCTCCACGTCTCTCTCCCTCTCTCATCCTCCCCGTCTCTCATCCTCCTCTACGTCCCTCTCTCACTCATCCTCCCCATGTCGTCCTCTTTAAAATATTCCTGATGAGCTAAGCCGTGGTGGTTACAATGAAGTGTCTGCAACAAGCATCAACAGCCTGACTGGCCAGGCCGTTGGTGTGAGATCTGGTCGGGACGGGAGGGATGCGAGGTGGCGACTTTCTTGATCTTTGAGTTGCTTCATTGTCCACTTGAGAAATACAGAGACAGACAAGGTATTTAATTAATGAAATATACCAGCCATATTAAGCAGATATTCTAAATTTGCTTGCAACAGATAAGACAACTGTAGAAATAAATCTAGATGTACTCTTGTAAACCTTTTTTGCAGCCTAGTTCATAGGCCTTTTGTATATCCATATACTTTTGCGCTACAGTTCACGGGATGGATATGGGGTGCATATTACACTAGCCACTTTGGGGGCAAAATCTAAAAAAAAAAACATACATTATTTACCGTAGATATAGCTTTGATGAGTTGCGAGAGTTGTTCTACTCCCAGACGAGCCTGACCCAAGGCCGGGCTCGTCTGGGAGTAGGCTGTTGCTCTGGTTTTAATTTAAAGCAAAAGACCTGACAAAAATTTCAATTACCAACAATGTCTTCCGTCTGAGAAGTTGAGAGTGTAAGCAAGGACGTTATTACATTATCTGCGACAAAGTTTTCCCCACCCACAACAGTCTTTCCCCCCCTCTCTAACCCCCACGTCCATTCCAACCTACAAAGTGTGCATTTGTTGACGGTTCCCCCGGGATCACTGTGCAGGAGGCCTGGTCACAAACCAGGCCTCCTTCATCACCCCAGTGGAAATAAGTTACCTTCTTGGGGTTATCCTAGGCAATTTACACATGTTACTATGTATGATAATTTGTATAACTGTATTTATGTGTAGCTAAATAATCTTACTAGGAGCCACAACCCTAAACTGTTTATGTTCTTGTAGTGTACTTGTTGTACCCCAGATGTTCACAGAGGTAATTTTACACCTGCGCTCGGGAAATAGTTTCAGGGGTTTAAGAGTTCCCAATATTCTGAGTTAGGCGGCAATACAAGTTAACTGTATATTCCCCAGCTGTGTAATCTCCCCAGCTATAAATGGTGTCGTCAGTGTACAGCAATATTGCAGCCTAAAGTGTGAGAGTGCCTTAAAGTGTATCATCATAGCTTTGGCATAAAGGCCTATCACCTTGCAGGTGTGACAGTACTTGCTCTGTAAACCTATAATTATCATATATCGTTACCGGCAAGTCCAATACGTTTTAGTTTTCATTCTGTGCTTTGATTGGCTTTTGCACTCTGAAAAAAAAATCTAAAAAATAATAAAGGATCAATTTCTTGCTCGTCAAACGAACAAGAGTACAATGAAAGTCTGTTAAATGTTTGTGCACTATGGCACGATTGTTCGCTTGTCTTTCTCTCAGAAATATTTTAGATGGCAGGCAAATGTTAAAAACCTCTACTTATATTCAGCAGACACTTTACTCTCCTCTTTATCTATGGTCCACTGAAAGATTTACCGTGGGTTATTTAAGGCTGAGTACAACCATGTCCACACCCACACACACAAACCCACACCCCCACACACAAACCCACACACACACACCTGGTCAAGCACGTCAAGAAATTAGAGAAAGTGCAAAGGTTTGCAACAAGACTAGTCCCAGAGCTAAGGGGATTGTCCAGCGAAGAAAGGTTAAGGGAAATCGGCCTGATGACACTGGAGGACAGGACGAGTAGGGGAGACATGATAACGACATATAAAATACTGCGAGGAATTGACAGGATGTTCCAGAGATGGGACACAGAAACAAGGGGTCACAATTGGAAGTTGAAGACTCAGATGAGTTAAAGAGATGATAGGAAGTATTTCTTTAGTCATAGAGTTGTCAGGAAGTGGAATAGTCTGGGAAGTGATGTAGTGGAGGCAGGAACCATTCATAGTTTTAAGAAGAGGTATGATAAAGCTCATGGAGCAGGGAGAGAGAGGACCTAGTAGCGATCAGTGAAGAGGCGGGGCCAAGAGCTATATCTTTACCCCTGCAACCACAAATAGATGAGCACAGCTTAGTGTGTTCACAAAAGGTGGGCAGCAGCAACGGGTGGTAGCTTGGAGGAATGTCAACAATGTCAAGGTGTTGTTTGCGATGCGAGGAAAGGGAGCAAGGGGACATAGATGGCAGCTAAAAACGAAGGTGAACTCCGAGGACGTTAGGAAATACTATTTCAGTGTCAAGTAACGAGCTAAGGAGGTGACGAAGGCAAACACACACAGTTAAAAGAATAGCTATTATAGGGGTGTGGAGGACGGGAGTAAATATAGTCGGTGGATATTAGTCAAGTGGTGAACCAGGAGCTATTACTCTATTGCAAAACTCAACTACGGCAACTAGACAGAGGGGTGCGGCCCAAGGTGGCCCGAGGTGGCCCGCACGTGTCATGGCCACGGTGCCACAATCAGGCAGTGAGGACATTAATCGCAGCACTCAATGTTATGATAAAGGCGGTGATGGCCACCACACGTGCCCACTCACTCCTTGACGAAGGCAGGGAAAAGAAGAGGAAAAGAGAAGGAAGATGAGAGAAACAACAAAAACATAGAAAACATTACTCTAAAGATGACTGAAAATATAAAAAGAAAGAAGGATAACAGAGGAAGGAACAATATAAGGTCAAAAAAAAACCCCACTATTTTTTACCTTTGATATACCTTTGATAAGAAATAAAATCTTCCACCAACACCTCCCTATTACACACGTCTCGTTATATATACTGTCAAACTATCTTTATCGTGAATTATTTTTCGCCTATCGGAAATAAACAGCATTTTGTTGAGTGTGTCTGGCTTAGTGTTACAACGCCCTAATACACTGCTTTGCTTTACCATTTAATGCCTTAATTTCTAATATCTGCAAGCTATAAAATCAAACATTAGCAAATTTAATTTAACCTAAATGTTGAAAGTTACGTATAGTTAACCATCGTTTAACACAGTGTGTGTGTACTCACCTATTTGTGGTTGCAGGGGTCGATTCATTGCTCCTGGCCCCGCCTCTTTACTGATTGCTACTAGGTCCTCTCTCTCCCTGCTTCATAAGCTTTATCAAACCTCGTCCTGACAACTCTATGACTGAAGAAATACTTCCTAACATCCCTTCGACTCATAGGAGTCTTCAACTTCCAATTGTGACCCCTTGTTTCTGTGTCCCCTCTCTGGAACATCTTGTCTCTGTCCACCTTATCTATTTCTCGCAGTATTTTATATGTCGTTATCATGTCTCCCCTAACCCTCCTGTCCTCTAGTGTCGTCAGGCCGATTTCCCTTAACCTTTCTTCGCTGGACAATCCCCTTAGCTCTGGGACTAGTCTTGTTGCAAACCTTTGCACTTTCTCTAATTTCTTGACGTGCTTGACCAGGTGTGGGTTCCAAACTGGTGCTGCATACTCCAGTATGGGCCTGACGTATATGGTGTACAGAGTCTTGAACGATTCCTTAGTGAGGTATTGGAACGCTATTCTTAGGTTTGCCAGCCGCCCGTATGCTGCAGCAGAGAGAGTGTACTCACCTAGTTGTACTCACCTAGTTGTGGTTGCAGGGGTCGAGTCAAAGCTCCTGGCCCCGCCTCTTCACTGGCCGCTACTGGGTCACTCTCCCTGCGCCATAAGCTTTATCATACCTCTGCTTAAAGCTATGTATAGAGCCTGCATCCACTACATCGCTTCCTAAACTATTCCACTTCCCGACAACTCTGTGACTGAAGAAATACTTCCTAACATCTCTGTGATTCATCTGAGTCTTCAACTTCCATCTGTGTCCCCTTGTTGTTGTGTCCCATCTCTGGAACATTCTGTCTCTGTCCACTTTGTCAATTCCTCTCAGTATCTTATATGTTGTTATCATGTGTGTGTGTGTGTGTGTGTGTGTGTGTGTGTGTGTGAATGCGCTTGCTCTAGCTGTGTTCGCTCTGAAGCCTTGGGGAACACGATAGTTTTTATTTCAATTTGCTGAATATGTTATTCAGTTCATAATTCATGAAGTGGCCTCAGCCGGGTCCTTGACTGAGTTACTCTGGTATCAACCCAAGACAAGGGTAATTTGTCTTGCCCGATGGTGTATTTACAAGTTAATCTATTTGTCTGTCTTTCTCCTTGCTCTTGCTCTCTCTCTCTTGTTCTGAAAACAATCTCCTCATTGTCTTAAGTTCCAATACGTGCTGGCTACCTACCACCGCTGCTTCCCTACAACTACCACTCTCCACATCTCCCACTACCAACCACCAACACTCCCATCGCAACCATTACCACCCTAGCTACCACCATTCCAACCAGCAGCTCAACCACCCCAACCAACACCAACCACTACAACACCAACAGCACGTAGATCAATGCCTAGATAAGAGAGTAAACTCCCCGCAGACCTCGAAGATTGAATCACACCGCTAGATGGTGTAAATTCTCGTTCAACTTCCTCTTAGCATTATTGCCTAACTTACTTAAAATAACAAAAACATCGAGTGTGCAACTCTAGTGGAGTAATTTAACTACCTTCTCCACTCTTAAACACATCCTGGTAAATTAAACAGGTAATTAACAACTCAGTGTTCGACGCTCCACAATTAAGCGGACCACAAGAGCACTTAACACTTTGCGCCGAAGAGGAGCAAGATGGCCGACACTTGCCAGCTACGTGAACACTTTACCATTGCAACGATTAATGCCCAGGTTTTACTTTTACCTGATGGCTCCGCAGGAAGGTGTATGGCTTAGGTGCCAGGCTTCAGTAACGGCGGTGCCTAAGTTCCTGATTCAGGGTCATAACGCCACATTGCCCCGGCATTTTCCAAAGTCCATGGTCCTTAAATATTATAAGTTTAAAAACTTTTTTAAATTAATTATATGCTTATAAATGAAACATATTTAAAACATAAATTGATTAATGAATCTCAGCACGGTTTGACAAAGGGGCGTTCCTGCCTTACGAATTTACTAACTTCTTTCACCAAGGTATCTGAGGAGGTAGATCATGGTAATGATTATCATATTGTGTATATACACTTCAGTAAGGCTTCTGATAGAGTTCCACATCAGAGGCTATTGAGAAAAATTAAGGCACAGGGAATAGGAGAATTTTTTTTTTCCTGGGTAGAAGCGTAGTTGACGGATAGACAGCAGAGAGTTTGCATCAATGGGGAGAAATTAGAGTGGGGAAGCGTTACAAGCGGTGTTCCACAGGGGTCAGTGTTGGGCCCTTTGTTTTGTTCACAATTTATATAAACGACATTGATGAGGGAATAAATAGCGACATAAGCAAGTTTGTTGATGACACCAAAATAGGTAGCCTAATTAATGAGGACATTAGAGCACTCCAGGAAGATTTTAATAGACTGATGAAGTGGTTGGAGAAACAACAGATGCAGTTTAATATAGACAAATGCAAAGTTCTAAACATTGGACAAGAAAATAACCATGCCACATATAAACTAAATAATGTAGATCTTAATATTACTAATTGCAAAAAGGATTTGGGAGTTCTGGTTAGCAGTAATCTGAAACCAAGACAACAGTGCATAAGTGTTCGCAATAAAGCGAACAGAATCCTTGGCTTCATATCAAGGAGCATAAATAATAGGAGTCCTCAGGTTGTTCTTCAACTCTATATATCTTTGGTTAGGCCCAATTTAGATTATGCTGCACAGTTCTGGTCACCGTATTACAGAATGGATATAAATGCACTGGAAAACGTACAAAGGATGATGACAAAGTTGATCCCATGTATCAGAAATCTTCCCTATGAGGATAGACTGAGGGCCCTGAATCTGCACTCTCTAGAAAGGCGCAGAATTAGAGGTGATATGATTGAGGTGTATAAATAGAAAACAGGAATAAAGGGAATATAAATAGCGTGCTAAAAATATCTAACCAAGACAGGACTCGCAGCAATGGTTTTAAGTTAAAAAATTCAGATTCAGGAAGGATATAGGAAAGCACTGGTTTGATAATTGAGTTGTGGATGAGTGGAACAAATTCCCGAGTACCGTCATAGAAGCTAAGACGTTGTGTAGTTTTAAAAATAGGTTAGATAAATACATGAGTGGGTGTGAGTTAGACCTGACTAGCTTGTGCTAATAGATCTGATGCCGTGCCACTTCCTTAAGTGGACTTAACCTGACCTGACTAGGTGGGTCATTGGTTTAAGCCGGGAGGTGACTTGGACCTGCCTCAAATGGGCCAGTAGGCATGCTGCAGTGTTTTTTCTTATGTTCTTAGTGGAATTTTTTTATAATTTCCTAAGAACGAAAACCATACAGAGCTTGAAGAAGAGGATCGACAGGACCGATGCGGCCAGAAGAGTGAACCTGGTTACGGCAAGTTAAGAGGAGAAGCCAGGAGTTGAGACTTGTAGCTCGCAACCACAAATAAGTACAAACAGAATTGTGTTTGGGAGACTGGCATGACTGCAAGGTGTCAACACGATGTCCCATAATAATGGTGGACATACATGTAGTTATATATCTTTATTATATCGTGTGTGGGTTCGTTTACCTGGTGACAAGCTGTACACTCACCTGCTAGTGCTGGTCTAGGCTTGATTCTGAGCCTCGCTTCTGAAAGTCAGACTCATGTATATGCTCTATGCATTTTATCATACCTAATTTTAATTGCATTATTTATGGAGAAGCCCTAAACCCGCATGAATCAAAGCTACAGCAGTTCCTGAGCCCGCTTCTTAATCTTTCATACCGCCGTCAAACAACCTACCTAACTACTTGCTGGTAACTTCGGGGGTCGCTGTCCCCAGCGACCAGGTCCTGCAGATAATCTCCAAAATGTTATCGTCTGACACATTTCCCGACTATTCACGTTAAGGCTTAAGCCTTACGGTGGGCCTTACAGTGTAGTGAGCCCTGGAAGCTCTTTAGGTTCTCCAGTTCTCTTTCTAGCTTCGTACCCTCATAAAATGTTATTTCAGCGTGTAGAACTGGCACCCGTCAAATATCTTTCTTTCCTGCGCGTCGACAATGAGAACAATTTCATGTGAATTTCAAGTTTAAAATAACATTCCTGTTAGCACAATTAGGACAGTGTAGGGTACATATGTCTTACCTGGGTCCTGGTGCGTAGATCTACGGATAATATACACAAGACCAACACACATGAAGCACGGCGCCAGCAAGCACAACTAAGCCAGTACACATACCTGCCAGGAAGAGGGACAAAAATTAGTAAGTGGCGTTTAAACTCTTTAAAAACTTCAATCATTATCCTGTAATGACTGAAGGAAGAGGGAGAATGATTATACTGCAATGAATGGACTATATGCTTAATCTTGCGAGGAACGGTGAAGAACCTTACAACACCTAGGCTAAGTTCATACTTGCTCCCCACCACAGATTACAAAAGTATGCGAGACACAAGTTGAGATCTCTGGAGTATGTGGTACACTCGAGTCCCCCATTTTATCTATATCTGAGCAGTTGGAGTTTATCCACATTGACTATCACATATTCCACCGTCCACTGATAGACTAATAAATATCCCATTGCAGTGTCTGGGTGTTCTCTGCAGAGGTGACTTTCATGCTAATTTCTGTGCCATGCGTCAAGCATGATACAAGAGAGAAAAACAGGAGTGGCGGCAAGACTGTGCCTTGGGGTTCTGAGTTTTTTAACACTGCTATATAAGTGTCTTCTGTTATTTTATGTGCTATCACACCATTATCACATTTGTCAAGAGCCTTAGCGAAATAAATTTTATAATGGACAATATTAAATAAGTTATTTTATGCTACATATAATTTTCTCAATTTTGGTATAGGTAGCCACAAATATCCATATTACCTTCATGTAATTGTTCTTATAGTGATGGGAAAAGTACTACACCCGTGTCACGCAGCGCCTGAAAAAAATGGGAAAAAAATTGCTCATAGGAAAGCAAAGGTAGCTCCAATTCCTTGACTCAAAAGCCCTCCACCAGCGTCGAGGCGCCTCCCTTGAAGGATACTTGGATGGAAACAATACACTTGCTATACATGTTCTGAGGCCCACAGCTGCATGTACACCTGCCTAAACACACCATACTGTGTGTGTGTTTGTTCTCTGGCGGTGACATGGGTGGGCGGACCCACAAAGGTTCCTGGTACTGGGTGTAGGTCTCCCTGGACGGTGGTCTGGTCCCCTACAGTGGTCCCAACAGGAGGTGGAGACCCAGCACCAGTCCAGTCATCACCACCTGAGGGGCGGCCCACATGGTCTTAATTACGAAATAACGCAGCAAGTCTAAAGGAAAGTGTGTTTACACAGCTCTAATAACAACACTAAAAGTGCAGCTGTAAAAAATAACGAACTACACGAAAACGTATGGAAACCAAGTACTTCATAACACACACACACACAATATAATATATATATATATATATATATATATATATATATATATATATATATATATATATATATATATATATATATATGTGTGTGTGTGTGTGCACTAATCGCAAATGAGTGATAAAAGATGCAAAATAACCACAGGGGGAGTTGAACGACAGCTCTAGTCCTTTCGTGTTGCAACCAACACATCATCAGGAGTTTGCAATGTTGCAGAAATATAGTAGGAAATTCAGGCAGATTCGTTCAGGGAAACGACTGCCTCTGAAATGAGCCGAGGTAAATTAGGAGTTATTAAATCTGTAAATATTAAATGAAAAAAAGGGTTTATCCAACATGGTAGAATTATAAAAGTCGAATATGTTTCAATATTTGTTATTGAGTGTAGGACACACTAGAGGATATGGATGGGCGGTGTTTTTGGCCAAGATTGAATATACGTTACCCTCCTCCATATAGGTTCTTCCTAATAAGCAGAGTTGGTCAAACAAGCTAAACTGTGAGAACATAATTTTGTTGGAGTATTTTATGCATTCTTAGATATATATTAAAATGTCAGTTGTTTTACACTGAAACTTACTTACCTAACTAACCTTGTTTAAATTTACATAATATTAATGAGCTTTGTTACATAACGCCTCTAAGGTTAAACGGTTAGTATTATTTAACATTAATGTTAAGATTTTGATATATTCAGACCGGTTTTTTTTTTTTTTGCGAAGTTACAACAGCCCATAATTTAACGGTGCTATTTCGGTCAAATGATTTTCGAATAACTCAAGTCAGGAGGTTAGTATGTGTGTGTGTGTGTATACCACTGTATATACACACTCCTCTGCATACACACATACACCTCGTACAATAATACTACCCACAAATATAAAGGGAAATATACGATTAACGTATTAATGAAGGTGCAGTTATAAAGGATATATCCCAGGCGGCTGTTGTTCTCACTACTCCCCCATAATTTGTCAACCCATCTTCCCAACACTACTCCCCCATAATTTGTCAACCCATCTTCCCAACACTACTCACCCATAATTTGTCAACCCATCTTCCCAACACTACTCACCCATAATTTGTCAACCCATCTTCCCAACACTACTCCCCATAATTTGTCAACCCATCTTCCTAACACTACTCACCCATAATTTGTCAACCCATCTTCCCAACACTACTCCCCCATAATTTGTCAACCCATCTTCCCAACACTACTCACCCATAATTTGTCAACCCATCTTCCCAACACTACTCCCCCATAATTTGTCAACCCATCTTCCCAACACTACTCACCCATAATTTGTCAACCCATCTTCCTAACACTACTCACCCACAATTTGTCAACCCATCTTCCTAACACTACTCACCCATAATTTGTCAACCCATCTTCCTAACACTACTCACCCATAATTTGTCAACCCATCTTCCTAACACTACTCACCCATAATTTGTCAACCCATCTTCCTAACACTACTCACCCATAATTTGTCAACCCATCTTCCCAACACTACTCACCCATAATTTGTCAACCCATCTTCCTAACACTACTCACCCATAATTTGTCAACCCATCTTCCTAACACTACTCACCCATAATTTGTCAACCCATCTTCCCAACACTACTCCCCCATAATTTGTCAACCCATCTTCCCAACACTACTCACCCATAATTTGTCAACCCATCTTCCTAACACTACTCCCCATAATTTGTCAACCCATCTTCCCAACACTACTCCCCATAATTTGTCAACCCATCTTCCCAACACTACTCCCCCATAATTTGTCAACCCATCTTCCCAACACTACTCCCCCATAATTTGTCAACCCATCTTCCTAACACTACTCACCCATAATTTGTCAACCCATCTTCCTAACACTACTCCCCCATAATTTGTCAACCCATCTTCCCAACACTACTCCCCCATAATTTGTCAACCCATCTTCCCAACACTACTCCCCCATAATTTGTCAACCCATCCTCCTAACACAATGAGATTTTTATAGCATAATTAAAACTGGTTGAGAAAGCAACGTTGTTGTGTGCCACGACGTTGACAAAGTGAGCCTCAGTTGTCCACCCGGCTATTGTTACTTGCAGAGAACATATCTTCTGGTTAACTATTTCAGCAGTTTCTGGTCTATCATTCCTTCAGAAGCGGCAACAAGCCTTCAGCAGCAACATCAACGCGTCGTACCTTCAGTTGTTGTTTTTGAGGCAGAGACTGACTCCATCAGACTGGCCGCCTTAATGAAGAGGTTCAGTCCAGCCCAGCGCCTCATTACCAATGCAAAATGGACAGGTAATTGCATTTTAAGCGAGGTTCGACCTTCAAGTAGGGTATGGAAATGTGCGCCGAGCCTACCTGAGCCCACAATACCCTACCAATGATGACTCTATACAGTTGTTACTAGACACTTGTAGCCAGTGATTCGTTTTATTGTTTCCTAGAATTAAAACTAATAGATTACACGAGCGTAATTAAGGCAGAATGTGTACATCTCCAGTCATGCATATTTCATACCTTAAATTAGGGATTAAAGTAAGCTTAGCGTGTGTGTGTATATATATATATAGGGTCCACCTCTGGTGTAAATTGTGGGACCCACAGCCTCGGAGAAGTGGATAAAAAGGCTTCAAGGAAGAATATTTGGATTTCTTCCTGAAGCCATTTGAATATTCCACTTCCCCTACCACCCTATCTATTTTTTTTTTTACCAATAGGAATATTTTATTACATAATATGGTACAAAAGATTTAAGAGATACATTGTTGATATAAAGATCGCATATATATATATAGTACATGAGGTGTGTATATAATATATATATATATATATATATATATATATATATATATATATATATATATATATATATATATATATATATATATATATATATATATATTACATATATGTAAGTTTTAGTTTAACGATTATTTTACTTAAATTAAAACACTAAACGTTCACCTGCAATGTGCACACTGTGTGCACCAATCGTGTGCACTTTGTTGGGCAGCCATGGTAAGGCTCAGAATTCGACGTCTTCCTCACACAAACTACGGAAGCTCCAGATACATGTTTATGTTTGTGTTTACCGCTGGTAATGATGGTGCGGCTGCTGGCGCCAGGTGGCTGGGTAGCTGCTGACGCCAAACGGCTGGGTGGCTGCTGAAGCCAGGTGGCTGGGAGGCTGACTAACGACGGCTGACTCTGTATGTCAGCTCCTTAAAATAAAATCCCTCAAGGTCAAAAATTCCCTCTTAGAGTCACGGTATTTGTTGGATCTAACTTATGAATCATGAGAATAATTTTGGCGGCAGCAGACAGGTGAGAGTGATTGACAGAGTTACCGTCTACCCTCGCACCTCTAAGAACACAACAAAAGTCAACGAAGACTTCTCCAAGTATAGCTCCGCCTTCCTCAGACTCTCGCTAGGGATGCTTAGGTAATGTATAGCTGCAAGACTTTTACATTACCATTTTTGCAGCAGCTGATGATTACATCATCCTGATGGCTGCAGCAGCTGACTGCTGCTTCACACAAGTACACGCCGGTACGAACCAAACAATAACATTGTCCTTTCTCATTAGATGAGCGGCTGTTGGTTACACCCCAGGTCTGACCATCTTCACCCACACCCCAGGTCTGACCATCTTCACCCACACCCCAGGTCTGACCATCTTCACCCACACCCAAGGTCTGACCATCTTCACCCACACCCCAGGTCTGACCATCTTCACCCACACCCCAGGTCTGACCATCTTCACCCACACCCCAGGTCTGACCATCTTCACCCACACCCCAGGTCTGACCATCTTCACCCACACCCCAGGTCTGACCATCTTCACCCACACCCCCGGGTTGATAACAGTATAAAACTGATGCGCCAAATATACATAAAACTTTACGATCGGTTTTTTTCCTCTCCCAAGATTGCAGCGACTCATTTTTTTCCTTCAAGTTATAATTAAGACGAGTTGGGAGGCGGTGTAAGATATCCCACGTTTCCGGTTCTAGTTTCTCCCTATACTGGACTACGTTTCGATCTAATTACATCTTGAAAAAACAACTACTTAGAGGGAAAAGGTTTGTTCTGGGTAACAATAGTTACTCGCTACTCACGACGGTCTGGAGTTTTGAGACACTCTGACCGCGGGTTCGAACCCCACCCGTGGTATGGTTTGTTACTTGCTATATCTCCGTATAGCGACCAACCACTTATACAACAGCTACCCGCCATGTTTCACCCTACGTGATTGGCCATAATGCCTGCCTCTTTTGACCAATCACGTATACACAAGATATGTCTGGCCATATATTTGGGCATAAATATTATCACTCAGCCCACAGCAGGATTCGAACCTGCAAACTCTGCATCAGAATACACAGTACTTGATCCGCAACGCCAGATTCTGACGTTGTGGTTCAAGTACTGTGTATTCTGATGCCGAGTCTGCAGGTTCGAATCCTGCTGTGGGATGAGAGACGATTTTTGTAAATAATTTAGCCTGTCTGCGAATTGTTAAGCATCTTAGGGTTTATTACCGAATTAATTACTAGTTATTAAAGGAAACAGAGGTTAACTCCATATGTTTGGTATAAGAACATAAATTAACAATAAAACGAAGAAAGGTTAAACACTAGAGGCAAAGTTAATAACAATGACACAATAAGAGATATGGCACCATTACGGCACTATAAAAATAACTTTACACCATAAATACCGACACCATAATAATTTGTGACACTATACTGGCATCGTAAGGATCTTAAGAAGCCACAATGGTACCATAAGGACATGGGACATAATGGTACACTTTTTTCCATATTTTTTTTAGCGACGAGCAGTTAGTTTTCAGCTGGGAGGGCAATAAAGGCAAGGCCCACAGGTAGCCTGATAAACAAGAGTCCTCGTTACATTTGCATATCAAAGAGCGACTCCCAAAAATTCTTCGAAATGGGACAAGATGTTCTCACTCTGGCTCCATGTTCACTACTGGCCTTAGTGTGTTCCACAGTTTTCTAGGGATGGGGGAGGATATTTTACCGTGGGTCTGCTCAGTTTTACAGACAGCTCTTTTAGTTGAGCATGCCCATCGCTTATACGGACCTGGAGCGGCTATATAAAGGCCATTACTGTAGTTTATTGGCGCAGCGCAGTGGGTGATGTGGGGCGTTCCCTAGGTCAGTCAAGTCAAGCTACAGTGCGACGTACCTGTGACCGGGTTCCAGGATTCTTCTACCATTTCAGCCCAACCTGAAGCCAAACTTCCAGCTTCAGAGTCTTGTTAACTATACTTTTACTGCTGGCGGCCGAAGCCCTACATAGCCACTACAACCTGGCTGATCAGGCACCTGTGTGTGAATACTGCGTGGACAAGTGTTTGCTGGGGTTGAGACACAGCCAGTGGGTGAAAAAGTATTTTCTGGGGTTGAGACACAGCCAATGGGTGGACAAGTGTTTGCTGGGGTTGATACAGCTCCTGATACTACCTTTTAAGTTGTCTTGACCCACATTTATACTGGATTCCGGCATCCCTGGATCCGTTATATCTACTCCTAAAACTGCGAATGGTGTTTGTCACCACCATGTTTTGGCATCCCTATGGCTCATTTGTCCTTTTAGCTCGCACCCGTATCCGCGTGCGGGAGCATATGACAGGTGTCGTAGGATTAATTATAGCTAAGTAAAAACTGGAATGAGTGATGGAAGGAGGCAGAGGGAGAGTAAGGAAGGAAGAGGGGAAGGCTGAGGGAGAGTAAGAATGTCTAATGAATGACGCTGCACAAAAAGGATTAGGATAGTAATTCCTAACACTGGTAACAATCATAATCTAACATTGTTCACACAAACATTATTTTCTACTGGCATATATATATATATATATATATATATATATATATATATATATATATATATATATATATATATATATATATATATATATATATAGGATGGGGTCCACCTCTGGTACAAATTGTGGTACCCATAGCCTCGGAGAAGTGGATAAAAAGGCTTCAAGGAAGAAAATTTGGATTTCTTCCTGAAGCCATTTCAATATTCCACTTCCCCTACCCCCCCATTTTTTTTTTTTACCAATAGGTATATTTTATTACATAATATGGTACAAAAGATTTAAGAGATACATTGTTGATATAAAGATGGCATATATATATATATATATATATATATATATATATATATATATATATATATATATATATGTCGTGCCGATTAGGTAAAACTTGCTATTTTGGCTTAAATAGCAACGCTCACCTTGCCATATAAGACAAGTGAAAATTTCTGTATGCAATAATTTCGCCAAAATCATTCTGAACATGAAAAAAATATATTTCATTGTGTTTGTTTATTATTAAATTAATGTTAACGTATCTAAAATATATTTAGTTGGGTTAGGCTAAATTAAATTGCGCTTGTTGTAATAAGGTTAGGTAGGTTTTCAAAGTTTCTCTTGGTACAAAATTATAAATTCTTACATTAACATAAATGAAAAAAATATATCTTTAAACGTATAAGAGAAAATTTTAGAAAGTACTTAATTTTAGATGAGTTCTTGCTAATTGACCAGTTTTACCTAATCGGCACGACATATATATATATATATATATATATATATATATATATATATATATATATAAAGAAGAAGAAGCCGAACGGAAACAAGTCACATTGTTTGTCTTCACTGTGTTATTTTTGTTTATTTCTAAATGATGTACCATAAATGTGTGGCCATGACACACGTGTCCCTTCAAGACCAGTGAAAATATTTAAATGCAAGTTTTTTATACCTTAAAAAAATTACTAAGGTAAGGAAGATATTGTAGAGGGGAGGTGGGGAAGTGGGGAGGGGGTAGTTGAGATAGAGAGAGGAGGGGGGTAGGCAGGAGATGGAAGGCGTGATTGGCTTGGCACTCGTCACCAGGGATGGAGAGGCTTCTAGGCAGGTGGTTCATCAGTGCCAAGAGGCACTGCCTCATTAGTTGCCCTGACACCACACTCACACCAGGGAGGGGGATATTCTTACCCCACTTCACACTTTTCCCTGGCAACACCTACATTCATCCACTACATCCACTATGCTTGACACTTATACACGTGGAACCATTATTTACAAGCGCTCCACCTAAACATACTACAAACGTCTTAGTGGATCACACAAAATAATGTAAATCATTTCTGACTAAATAAAAAAATATATTAGGTAAACTACGGGAAACTGCAATGGCAGATCCTGTTATTCCTTTAAAATCAACTGAACTCGCACACAGACGGACTTGCTATAATATCTTGTACTCATAGATTGATTGACTTGCTATATTATTATTATTATTATTATTATTAAGACCAAGCGCTAAACCCACTAGGGTCATACAGCTTGACTTGCTATAGTAACCTGTCCTCACAGATAGACTGACTCGCTATAGTGACTTGTACTCGCAGAGCTGTTATGAGTGTACACAAGTTCACCTCAAATTGAAATCCCTGCGACTCCCGGACGCTCAAACTAAAAAAATGAACTGTGAAAAGAAGGATTTATTTCCTTTTAGAAAAACCGCCCACCTCTGAGGGGAAGTCTTAAGGCTTATGTTTCAGTGGGACTCAATGGCTGCAGGTTGAGTAGACCTAGAGGCTTGGGTTTTGGACCTACGCAGGCCTTCTCCTATGGTGGGGTGGTAGGCTTATCCGTTTTAACATATTTAGTATTTTATGTGAAGAGTTAAACCAGTGTGGGGCATTCAGTGACAGTGGTGGTGAAGGCTCGATCCTCCGTCGATTACTCGTTATTCCATAATAGGTTCAATTTATTAGTTTTGAGAGATTAAACGGTTTCTAGAATGATTCAAGATAATTTTACGAACTGAACAGAAGGCCTACGTTATGAGGTACTGCTAGACTGAGAGAAAGTGAGGTGCTTCGTGGCTGGGCTGGTAGAGTCTTCAGCTCACATAGTGTGGGGTCTGGCATCGATCCCCGACACGGCTGAAACGTTGAGCATATCTCTTTACACCTGTTTTCCCTGTTTACCTAGCAGTAAGTAGGTACCTGGGTGTTAGTCGACTGTTGTGGGTCGCATGATCGAGGTACAAAAGTAACTTAGGCTTCCCGAAATGCTCTGCATAACCAGGGGCTTTCTCAGTAATGTCAACTAGATATGTATCAACTGTATCATGTAGTCTGTATTATTATTATTATTATTATTATTATTATTATTATTATTATTATTATTATTATATGAACTAAGATGGAGGTCTAGGTCTCCGTTGAGGTCAAGGATTGTGTGCCGGGAGGACAACACGGTCTAGATGTTGAATAAAGGGCTGATAGATAACTAAGGTGTAATGAACACGTGCCAATGCTCAATAATAACCCACGGAAGATTAATTGGTCTGTATATTTCGATTCCCTTCTGGGATCGTCTTCTGCAGAAGAGGATCTTAGAAGGCCGGTCCACATATCCACCACAGCCTGGTTGATCTGGCACCTGGTGAAGATACTTGTCCAGTTTCCTCTTGAAGAACAAAAAGGTACAAAACAGTGACTGGAACAATACACAAATAACCCGCACATAGAAGAGAGAGAAGCTTACGGCTTTCTGACTTTGTAAATGGTTCAAGTCGTAATCTCCTCTCTCCTATGTCCAGGTTATTTGTATATTATTCCTCTTGAAGACTTCTACGCTTATCCCAGCAGTGTTTCTGTCATCTTCTGGTAAGATGATTAATAGTTCCCAATCTTGTATTTTTTGTTTCCAGCCTAGGAGGCCTGGTCTGAGACCAGGCAGCGGGGGTAAGATAATCCCCAGAACCACTAACAGACAACAGGGTAACAACGGCAAGATATTTATAAAGCAGTGCAAAGTACCATTAGCAAGAGCCCTTAGTATTCTGTGGAGAAAGAGCTTAGATCTAGGTGAAATTCCAGAGGCCTTAAAGAGTGCATACATAGCTCCTTTGCATAAGGGAGGTAGTAGAGCACTAGCTAAAAATTACAGACCAGTAGCCCTCACTTCTCACATCATAAAAATCTTTGAAAGAGTGATGAGACGGCAGATTACAAAGTTCATGGACCAGCACAACCAACATAACCCGAACCAGCATGGCTTTAGAGCGGGTCGATCATGCCTGTCACAGCTGCTGAACCATTATGACAGAATTACGGAGGCATTGGAGGACGACCAAAACGCAGATGTGATTTACACAGATTTTGCAAAGGCGTTTGACAAATGCGATCATGGAGTGATAGCGCACAAAATGAGGGCCATAGGCATTACGGGAAGGTAGGCAGATGGATTTTTGAGTTCCTAACACAAAGAACACAAAATGTAGTAGTGAACAGGGCAAGATCCAGCATCAGCGAGGTCAAAAGCTCAGTGCCCCAAGGCACTGTCCTGGCACCTCTGCTGTTTCTCATCCTCATAGCAGACATAGATAAAAACACCCAGCACACTTTTGTATCATCATTTGCAGATGACACTAAAATAAGCATGAAAGTCACTACGGTAGAGGACACTGAAAAATTACAGGAGGACATAAGCAGGGTCTTCCAATGGGCAGTGGAGAACAACATGACGTTCAATGGTGATAAGTTTCAGCTGCTTAGGTATGGAAAAATGAAGAACTCAAAAGGAACACTATATACAAAACTCAAGAGGGTCACCACATAGAACGAAAGGAACACGTAAAGGACTTGGGAATAATTATGTCTGCTGATCTGTCGTTTAAAGACCATAACAAGACAAAGATCACAACAGCCAGGAAGATGACGGGGTGGGTATTGAGAACTTTCAAAACAAGGGAAATAATGCCGATGGTGACACTATTCAAATCGCTAGTGCTCCCTCACTTAGAATACTGCTCAGTGCTGACGGCCCCGTTCAGGGCAGGAGAAATAGCAGAGCTGGAACAAATCCAGAGATCGTTTACGGCTCACATTGAGCCATTGAAACATCTAAATTATTGGGAACGCCTTCAAGTCTTGAACATGTACTCATTGGAGCGGAGGAGAGAGAGATACATGATAATATATACATGGAAAGTACTTGAGGGCCTGGTCCCAAATCTGCACACTGCCATAACAACATACTGGAGTGAGAGATATGGGAGAAAGTGTAAAATAAACCCAGTGAGAAGCAGGGGTGCGGTGGGGACAATACGGGAGCACTGTATTAACATCCGGGGTCCCAGACTATTCAACATCTTACCAGAAGATATCCGAAACACGGCTGGAACCAGTGTAGAAGCCTTCAAGAGGAAACTGGACAAATATCTTCACCAGGTGCCAGATCAACCAGGCTGTGATGGATATGTGGGGCAGCGGGCCTCCAGCAGCAACAGCCTGGTTGACCAGGCAAGCACCAGACGAGCCTGGCCCATGGCCGGGCTCAGAGAGTAGATACTCTCGAAACTCTTCAAAGGTATATCTTCAAAGGTAAACCCACATGGTATCCACTTATTAGAAACCAAACCCTCGTTAACAACGGTCGAGGACAGATTGCGAGAGAAGGCCTAGCAGTTGAGTGAGGGCAGAGGCCATAGGGGTTAAGGGTCAATAGATAGGCCTACGGTAGGAGTGAGGGGAAGCGTGATATTGAGGTGAGGAGAGGCGTGGCGACCTCGGGCACCACAGAGAGAAAACAGCTGCCCCCTCACCACGCCCTGATGAGAGATACCCTGCAGGCGACACAGTGAAGGTCACGCCCCTGCTACGTACCAGGCTACCACGCACGAATGGGACACGCCCCTGCCACGTACCAGGCCATCATGCACGAATGAAACACGCCCCTGCCACGTACCAGGCCACCACGCAGGAATGGGACACGCCCCTGCCACGTACCAGGCCACCACGCAGGAATGGGACACGCCCCTGCCACGTACCAGGCCATCATGCACGAATGGGACACTCTTGAAAAATATAAAAAAAATAGGAAGCTGAAGGAAAAGAAGGTAAGGAGAATGGAAAGAAAGCAGAGAAAGGAAAGATGGAAAGAGAGCAATGGAAGACAGAAAAGATTAGGGAAAACATTAAATGAGGGGAAAACGAAAGAAATTAATGTATAAGGAAATAAAAAGAGGAAAGGATGTGAGGAGAAAGAGAAAGAAAAGAATAAAAAGGAGAAGGGGAAAAGTAAAGAAATAAGGAAATAAAAGGATGGGTGATTTGTAGATGCGTGTTAGCCGCTCAGGCGGTGATAATTAAAATTAATCCACTGAATTTTGAAGAGGCTGTGGTGGTGGGGGTGGGGGTGGTGGGGGTGGAGGGGGTGGGGGTAGTGGTGGTAGTGGTGCGTCGTGGGGGTGGGGGTGGTGGTGGCGGTGGTGTGATGGTGGCGGTGGTGTGATATACCTTTGATATACCTTTGAAGAGTTTCGAGAGTATCTACTCTCTGAGCCCGGCCATGGGCCAGGCTCGTCTGGTGCTTGCCTGGTCAACCAGGCTGTTGCTGCTGGAGGCCCGCTGCCCCACATATCCATCACAGCCTGGTTGATCTGGCACCTGGTGAAGATATTTGTCAGTTTCCTCTTGAAGGCTTCTACACTGGTTCCAGCCGTGTTTCGGATATCTTCTGGTAAGATGTTGAATAGTCTGGGACCCCGGATGTTAATACAGTGCTCCCGTATTGTCCCCTTTGATATACCTTTGATATACCTTTGAAGAGTTTCGAGAGTATCTACTCTCTGAGCCCGGCCATGGGCCAGGCTCGTCTGGTGCTTGCCTGGTCAACCAGGCTGTTGCTGCTGGAGGCCCGCTGCCCCACATATCCATCACAGCCTGGTTGATCTGGCACCTGGTGAAGATATTTGTCCAGTTTCCTCTTGAAGGCTTCTACACTGGTTCCAGCCGTGTTTCGGATATCTTCTGGTAAGATGTTGAATAGTCTGGGACCCCGGATGTTAATACAGTGCTCCCGTATTGTCCCCACCGCACCCCTGCTCCTCACTGGGTTTATTTTACACTTTCTCCCATATCTCTCACTCCAGTATGTTGTTATGGCAGTGTGCAGATTTGGGACCAGGCCCTCAAGTACTTTCCATGTATATATTATCATGTATCTCTCTCTCCTCCGCTCCAATGAGTACATGTTCAAGACTTGAAGGCGTTCCCAATAATTTAGATGTTTCAATGGCTCAATGTGAGCCGTAAACGATCTCTGGATTTGTTCCAGCTCTGCTATTTCTCCTGCCCTGAACGGGGCCGTCAGCACTGAGCAGTATTCTAAGTGAGGGAGCACTAGCGATTTGAATAGTGTCACCATCGGCATTATTTCCCTTGTTTTGAAAGTTCTCAATACCCACCCCGTCATCTTCCTGGCTGTTGTGATCTTTGTCTTGTTATGGTCTTTAAACGACAGATCAGCAGACATAATTATTCCCAAGTCCTTTACGTGTTCCTTTCGTTCTATGTGGTGACCCTCTTGCGTTTTGTATATAGTGTTCCTTTTGAGTTCTTCATTTTTCCATACCTGGTGGCGGTGGTGTGATGGTGGCGGTGGTGTGGTGGTGGTGGTGGTGTGATGGTGGTGGTGGTGGTGGTGGTGTGATGGTGGTGGTGGTGTGATGGTGGTGGTAGTAATAAGGTCAGTGGAGAGTCAGGAAATAAGTTTTCTATGTATTTGCTGAGTCAAGTAGTCATGAATCACTGAATCAGCCTCGTCCTCAAATTATCAGCTAAACATCCACTCCAAGTCAACAAATCTGTTTACCTCAAGTTTACCTTACGACGTTTTCAGAAAACATCGTGCCAGCGACCCGGCCTCGATCAGTGAGACTGTTGGTGCTCCCTGTATAAATAGAAACGCACCACAACCCGGCTGATTAAATAGGTAATCAGTCAGTAACTCAGTGAAACAGCCAGTACTACCAGCTGAAAGTGCCAGATCAGCCTACGATGCCTATGGAAGCCTGCGAACCGCTAGCAACAACAGCCTGCTTGACAAGGCGGTCAACAAAGAAGTCGCACCACACATAGCTAATATCAACCTTTAACTGATTCCTACATTTTTTTTAATAAAAGGTAAAAATTAAAACAGTGCTACCTGGACCAACTCCAAACTCTGAAAAAAATCATTGCAATGCGACACAATTAGTGATTTTTTTTTAAATCAATGAGTCATTTTATACATAATTCTGACGCCAGGAAAATTACCTTAAAAGTTATTAGAGACATTTTCAAATGTCAAGTGCACTCATGTATGTGACACCAAGTGCACTCATGTACTTACCTACTTGTTATTGCAGGGGTCGATTCATAGCTCATGGCCCCGCTTCTTAGCTGGTCGCTACTAGGTCCACTCCCTCCCCGCTCCATGAGCTTTGTCATACCTCTTCTTAAAGCTATGTATGGATCCTGCCTCCACTACGTCACTCTCCAGACTGTGCCACTTCCTGACGACACTCATATATTACATGTAGTGCACTCATGTATAGTTCTTGCAGAGCTTCAGTATGAGTTGCAGTCATGTATAATACAGATATATATTATGAATTATACATTGAGGGACAGTGAGCAAAGCAATGATCATATATCTATGTATAAAATATGTACAAAATATGTGGTTCTAAATGTAGATAAGAATTAATGTATTAAATATATGCATGTGTTGACATGCATATATTCCAGGATTTATATTCACATATTCATGTATTTAATCACATGCAACATGGGCACACCTGCAACACCTGTTAATAATTAAGGTACGATCATCTACACACGTCAGTCACACAATACTCACACTGAGGTACGTGGTTCGATCCCCGGTAGGGGTGGCATCATTAGGGCTTGTTTCATTAAGACACCTGATGTCCCTGTTCATCTAGCAGTAAAATAGGTACCTGGGTGTTAGTCGACTGGTGTGGGTCGCATCCTGGGGGACAAAACTGACCTAATTTGCCCGAAATGTTCTGCATAACCAGGGATTTTCTATATAGTATGTCACTAATGTCAGCTATGGTCTGTATGCCTTGTATATGTACTTGTAGAAATAAAGATTATATTATTAAACACAACACACTAGAAACATTTATATCATCAAAGTGTTAACTGTTATACTTGTACGGCAGCCATCCAGCCATCACTGTAATAGTAATAATAATAATATATTCTGTGACCACCACCACCTCCCTCCCCCTTCCCCTCCCTCTCTCTCTCTCTCTCTCCCCTCTCTCTCTCTCCCTCTCTCTCCCTCTCTCTCTCTCCCTCAATCTCTCTCTCCCTCCCTCTCTCCCTCCCTCTCTCTCTCCCTCTCTCATGCCGTTTAAGATAATATGAAATTTAAATTTTTGTTAGCATACCAAAAGTTTTAAGGAATTGTACAAAGGAGAAAGTTAAAACTTTCTTTTAAGTTTTAATCACTAGAAGGCCAACCAAACCCATGTGCGCTTGTACACGTACACGTACACGTACACACACACACACACAAATCATGCCTAATAAATCTCTCGGACATTTAATATAGTGTCACGAAATTAAAAGTTTAATGATAGGGTTGTTTAGACACCATGTTAGTGGTCATACTACGACCTCTGCTTGTCACTGAGAATGATCACACATGATCACCACCCATCACCCAGGCTTGTATAACCCTCAAGTTCCACACCTTACCTGTGAATGTAACACTAATGCTCCTACTGATATACGTAAACGGTGGAAGTGAATCATACGAACAGCGTCCCTATGTGTGTTGCTGATATAATGTTGGCGAGAAACATGAATATACTCCAGAGGAAACTGGATAACTGGGGAAAAAAAGATATTCAGACAAGTGACTGTTGGAAGTTAACTTGATTAAATGTAAAGCAAATAGATGGAGAAGAGAGACTACAGTGGAATACATCTTATATTTAAGTTCAGCATCATGGGAAATGTTTCAGTCCAGAGATGAAGATAAACCAGACAGCATCAACAGCACAACATTATACATTGTTTATACAGAAGTGGGTAACTCTAGTGTGAGTATGCTGCACACCATAGTTATGCACAGATTTCGGGCCTATGCTCCAATTCCTTGACTCGACTCTGAATGCCGTCCATGCCCCAGGCGCTGCATGACCTCAGTGGGTATAGCAATAATACTAGAATAACATAACTAATACACTTAACAGAAATAATATAAAATAAGTATATCAGCTTTTTAAGGAGAGTCATCAAACTCTTATTAGTTGTTAAGAGAGAGAGAGAGAGCTTGTTTAGCTCAATTACCACGAGGACCCTCACCCGAGTCCTCACTACGTCAGGCGAGGAACACTGAACAAGGCCCTTAGACCAGGAGCAGGAGGGAGTTCAGAGAGGTGTGCTAAGATGAATCATGGATCTGTGAAGGAGGATTTTCCTGAGGGAATACTCTGAGAGTGGATACTCTGGAAAGGTGCACTGAAAGGCCAGCCTTGAGTGGGGTCCAGTAGGAGCAATCCTTTAGCCGAGTCTTGTAACTGCCTTTTTTCCGTGGTTGAAGGACTGGTGTACTGAGAGGGTCTAGTAAGTGAACCCACTGTGAGGGACCTGGAGAGGGTCCTGGTAGGATGGTGTAAGTAGGGTTCTTGGTGAAACACCTGTTAATCAGTCTGTTAATCAGTCTGTTACTGCAAGCCAACAAAGCCATCGCAACGTGTCCCATCAGACACTTGCAACAGGATGTTGACAATGTTTTTTTTTTAATTATCTGAAAGTCTGCATTCTATATCCCGTGCGTGTTTTGAGCTCTTCATTATTTGCATATATAAACAGTTGGAATTTGTCATCATTGAACACTACGTTATTTTCTTTACCCACTGAAAGACACTGTTTATATTTATGTTCTACTGAGGCTCTTTCAACCTTTACCTTTGATGAGTTTCGAGATTCTTACTACTCTCGGAGCCCGGCCATGGGCTAGGCTCGTCTAGTGCTAACGTTATTTTGGTATCATCCGCAAAGGATGGTAGAATGCTGTAGCAGGTTTCAATTCCTCTCTATCCATCCCACTCCCGTCTATAATGTTTTCACTGTCTCTCTCCCTCTCCATTTTGTCTTGTTTCACTCATGTTTCCGCTGTCTCTCATCTACCTACTTCTCCCTCTGCCTCTCTCATCTTTCCCGGACTTTCCATCTCCCCTCTCTTCCCTCCAATGTTCCCTCTCTATTTCGGCATACTCTCCCTGGCTCTGCCTCTCATCTTTCCCAGACTCTCCATCTCCCCTCACCTCCCTCCTTTGTCTTCCTGCTTGGACCCACTGGGCTTCCTGGGCTGGTCATCTCCCCTCAGGGGTGAGGGCGATTCTGCTGGCGGGAGTAAAGTGCTATGTGATGTTCCTTCCTCTACACAGGAATTGTTTCAACATCCCCACCACCGCCATCCCCACCACCGCCACTACCGCCATCACCACCACAATCTACCAACGTCACTACATCAACAAAGTTGATGTACAGATATATAAAACGGTAATTAGCAGTAAGATAGAACTTACACTTAAAAGATAAGTTCTATCTCCTTCAATCAACGCCCAATACAAGATGTGGGTTTTGTTCTGGATTTCCAGTATCAGAAATATTTTGAGTTTCTTTCAATTTCATTACTATCTTTTTGCTGCCTCTGTCTCTCCTAGACTCTTATGATTCCAACAGTTTTTATCTCATTTTTTTAATACCTCTAGCCAGTATATTTCTTTCCGCTCTTGTGAAATTGTGAGACATTTCAAAAGTTTGGTGATTCTTCGTCTCTGTTTGTAGAGGCAGTCTCTCTCTCTTTCTAACTAGCGTCTGGTTCACACTTCAGGTGCCACTGAGCTCATCTTCTCCAGACACTGGTTTAAATTTATATTACTCTTACTATTTCCCCAAAATATTTCAGCAAGGTCATGATTTAGTTGATCCCAGTTAATGCATTTATTGTTGAAGGTGAATTTACTGAGCACAGCCTCGTGACCAGTGTGCACGCAGCGCTGAACTTCAACTAGGTTGTTCAAATTCGTTGTATTGACACCGTTATGCTTCCTACCAGGTCTTCTTCATCATAAAAAACCAAGTGCTGAACCCACTAGGGTCATACAGCGCTGCTTTTGTGAATGTATGGTCAAGAATATTTTAGTCTATTCTGTTCCACTGTTTCCTTTCTTCAGAAGAATTGATCATAGTCTTACTAGCTGGTGTGTGCGTGACTGTTCATCCTCGCTGCCTTCTGAGACTCTGCTAGCACAGCGTTTGATAATCTTCCATTTTACGTGTGTTAAATTGAAATCAGCCGAAAACAAAAGCCGGTCTTTGTTTCTGGCTGTGTACTAGAACTGGAGGCAACCGAATCTCTAGAATTATCCACCCCCCATTTTCTACAAGGATAAATATTATACACTGAGTTTAATCTCTAAATTAGTGGGTAAATTAAAGTATTCTGGAATGGTGGTTAACAGATTACATGCAGCCTTAATGATCCTTGTGTGCTAGACAGAATTTAATTCTAATTAACCAATTATTTTTCCCCCTCGTTCACCCTATTGTCCCTAAATAATACCTAATCCTATACCCACACCTTTCTGTCTCTCATCTACACCTTATCTCTCACTATCCCTCACTGATACCTCTCTCAGGACTGTCAACAGAGGTGAGAGGGAAAGACGGTCACGTGACCTCTCGCACGTGAGTTTGTTTACATGGTGTAGGTCACACGTGGCTGATATAAGTCACTGAGTTAGGGGAGAGTGAAGCTTGTCTCCACTCATTCCTGCCCACTCGGGAGCCAGGAGCCGCCCCTCAGCCCACTCAGGCGCTAGGGGTCACTTCTCACCTCACTTAGATCTGACACTGACTGACATGCTCACCATGAGGCTGACTGGTACTTAAAGCAGCGCCTGACTGATATTGTTATTTAAATGGTCTGGACGGAGAGAGGGAGAGGAAGGAGAAATTATAAGTATTACAATCAATGAGGGTCCAATTCTATAGATCAAGCGTTCCCCTCTCCCCCCCCCCCTCACCAGCGTCATAGAACCTCTCTTGAAGGGACAGAGAGAAGAAAGGGTCCTGTGAAAAGCATTCTATACGTGCTGCAACAAGTGCCATTGTACCTGAACAAATGGTACTGTACCTGAACAGATGGTACTGTACCTGAAATGACAGTACCAGTACCAATCAGATATTACACATAAACAAGAAAATCACAACGCTGGTAAACAATTTATGTTGCGCACACACACACACACACACACACACACACACACATACACACACACACACACACACACACACATTTGAAGCCAAACTACAAGAAAGGGGACTATGTGGGCATGAGGAACTTCCTGCACAGAGTTCAGTGGGACAGAGAGATGGCAGGGAAGTCAGTAGACGAGATGATGGAATATATGACAACAATTTGCAAGGAAGCTGAGGAGAGGTTTATACCCAAGGGTAACAGGAGAAGCGAAAAAGACAGGATGAGCCCATGGTTCACCCAAAGGTGCAGGGAAGCCAAAACCAAGTGTGCAAGGGAATGGAAGAGGTACAGAAGGCAAAGAACCCCGGAGAATAAGGAGAGCAGTCGTAGAGCCAGAAATGAATATGCACAGATCAGAAGGGAGGCCCAAAGACAGTACGAGAATGACATAGCAGCGAAAGCCAAATCTGACCCAAAGCTGCTGTACAGCCACATCAGGAGGAGAACAACAGTCAAGGACCAGGTGATCAGGCTGAGGAAGGTAGGAGGAGGTCACAAGAAATGACCGGGAAGTGTGTGAGGAGCTCAACATGAGATTCAAAGAGGTGTTCACAGAGGAGATAGAAGGGCCTCCAGAAAGGAGGAGAGGTAGGGTACACCATCAAGTGCTGGACACAATACACACAAATGAGGAGGAAGTGAAGAGGCTACTAAGCGAGCTAGATACTTCAAAGGCGATGGGGCCAGATAACATCTCTCCATGGGTCCTGAGAGAGGAGCAGAGGAGCTATGTGTACCCCTAACAACGATCTTCAACACATCTATCGAAACAGGGCAACTACCTGAGGTTTGGAAGACAGCAAATGTAGTTCCAATTTTTAAAAAGGAGACAGGAACGTAGCACTAAACTACAGACCAGTGTCACTGACATGTATTGTATGCAAGGTCATGGAGAAGATAGTCAGGAGAAGGGTGGTTGAGCACCTAGAAAGGAATGAGCTTATCAACGACGGCCAACACGGTTTCAGGGACGGAAATCCTGTGTCACAAACCTACTGGAGTTCTACGACAGGGTGACAGCGATAAGGCAAGAGAGAGAGGTGGGTAGATTGCATATTCTTGGATTGTAAGAAGGCGTTTGACACAGTTCCACACAAGAGATTAGTGCAGAAGCTGGAGGACCAGGCAGGGGTAACAGGAAGGCACTACATTGGATCAGGGAATACCTGTCAGGGAGACAGCAGCGAGTCATGGTACGTGGCGAGGTGTCAGAGTGGGCGCCGGTGACGAGCGGGGTTCCACAGGGGTCAGTCCTGGGACCAGTGCTGTTTCTGGTATTTGTGAACGACATGACGGAAGGAATAGACTCAAGTGTCCCTGTTTGCAGATGATGTGAAGTTGATGAGAAGAATTCAATCGGACGAGGACCAGGCAGAACTACAAAGGGATCTGGACAGCCTGCAAGCCTGGTCCAGCAACTGGCTCCTGGAGTTCAACCCCACCAAGTGCAAAGTCATGAAGATTGGGGAAGGGCAAAGAAGACCGCAGACGGAGTACAGCCTAGGGGGCCAGAGACTGCAAACCTCAATCAAGGAAAAGATCTTGGGGTGAGTATAACACCAGACACATCTCCTGAGGCGCACATCAACCAAATAACTGCTGCAGCATATGGGCGCCTAGCAAACCTAAGAACAGCATTCCGACATCTTAATAAAGAATCGTTCAGGACCCTGTACACTGTGTACGTTAGGCCCATATTGGAGTATGCAGCACCAGTTTGGAACCCACACCTAGCCAAGCATGTGAAGAAGCTCGAGAAAGTGCAAAGGTTTGCAACAAGACTAGTCCCGGAGCTAAGGGGTATGTCCTACGAGGGAGGTTAAGGGAAATCGACCTGACGACACTGGAGGACAGGAGAGATAGGGGAGACATGATAACAACATATAAGATACTGAGAGGAATTGACAAAGTGGACAGAGACAGAATGTTCCAGAGATGGGACACAACAACAAGGGGACACAGATGGAAGTTGAAGACTCAGATGAATCACAGAGATGTTAGGAAGTATTTCTTCAGTCACAGAGTTGTCGGGAAGTGGAATAGTTTAGGAAGCGATGTAGTGGAGGCAGGCTCTATACATAGCTTTAAGCAGAGGTATGATAAAGCTCATGGCGCAGGGAGAGTGACCCAGTAGCGGCCAGTGAAGAGGCGGGGCCAGGAGCTTTGACTCGACCCCTGCAACCACAACTAGGTGAGTACAACTAGGTGAGTACACACACACACACACACACACACACACACAACAATAGCGTCCAAAAAGCTTGGATAGAGTGAATTGGGCAAGAGGTAATTTGAGAGGCGGAGCCAGGAGTTAAGACACGACCCCAGCAACCACATATAAACGAGTACACACAATGCTACAAATATCAGGAAAGAACAGGATGTGAAGGTTGCCCTCTCACCAAACAAGGTCAAAGATAAACATAATGAGTATAACTTGAGCCGGCACAAGCAACACTAACATCACAACAATAGGTACTGACTAAGATTCACTCAGTATTTTATGAATAACGTATGTTAGGTCAGTGTTGAGTCTCACGTCAAGTTTGTGCAGAAACTATAAAAAATGTCTAAAACTTAGCAATCAGACGACCTTGATTTTTCTTATATTGAATTACAGCCTTAAGTTCATATCTATCTTTCCTCGCCAAGTGATTTTTACCTTCATTGGTTTGATAATGTTGATCCATAAGGCGCCTCCTTCGTCTTCTTTGCTCTAATAACTTTATTCACAGCCCAAGAGATGTTTTAGTCTATAAATTTAGAGGAGGTGCAGGGAGGCCTGTGTATTCTTCACAGCAGTAGCTTGATCTTTCTAACTCATTTTTGTTTGATCTTAATTCTTGGTGAGGAAGCTATATTTCTTAAAGATCTTGATTTTCTTTTAGAGTTTTAACCACCATTAGAGGTTAGATTAGGTAAGATTTGACAGGAAACAGGACAAGTGTTTCCTGACGCGGGTCTTAGTCATCTGACCGAGGCCTTCCACTGGCTTACCGGTCCACCCCTTTATAAAATATGGCTTTGATTATAATCACCAGAGGAGCTAATTTAGTGGACACCTCCAAGCACCTTCCCGAACTCCAGATTATTCATCAAGACTTCCTGCTTGCCACAACCAAGACAGCTTGGTCCTCCTTCACTCACAAACTCACTTAAAAAGCAGTCCAGACTCAAGAAATTGTAATAACATGTAAAACATGAAACACCTGAAACACTCACAGCAGTCCTTACCCTTGATATACCTTTGAAGAGTTTCGAGAGTTTCTCTTCTCTGAGCCCGGCCATGGGCCAGGCTCGTCTAGGATTCACTCTCACAGCATTCCCACTAATTTTAATGAAAATAAAATCAAAAAGGACTAGAAAGCATATGTTTTCGTATAGAAGGAGATGTTTACAATTTTGATGAAAATGAAGAGAAACAGCGTAAGATCAGTCCTCCTCTTCCACCTGCAAACTTTAAGAAACTGAAATATCGTGAAAAAATAAATAATGCAAATATATATACATTGTTGACAAGACAAACCAGCACAGAGAGAGAGAGAGAGAGAGAGAGAGAGAGAGAGAGAGAGAGAGAGAGAGAGAGAGAGAGAGAGAGAATGTTCGTACAGCATGACATCAACGAAATAAGTTAGTTGACCAAATGTAATCGCTAGCCCACAGATGGCTCCAAGTTCCCTTCCTGTACCCTATCTGTATATCCAACAACAGTAAAAAGACCTTCAAATGAGCTGATGTAGGTAACAGCTCTTAGCTTGTAAATAAAGATACGAACCTTAACCTAACCTTGTAAAAATAAGAGAGACGGGGGGCCGGATGAGGAGGGTGTGTGTTTGTGATGGTAGGAGTGGTAGTGACAGGGAGGAGAGAGGTGAGGGTCTGGGTGAGAGGATGTGAGCCGTGAAGTGGGGGCAAGAGGAGAGATAGGAGAGAGACTGGGATAAGGATGGCTAAAGAAGACGACCAGGGAACTAAATAAAAGAGTGAGAGGCAAGAAAGGAAAGGTGAAGAGTAATAAGGGAGAAGCAGTAAGAACCAAGAGCAGGAAGAGCGGACAGAAAAGGAGAGAGAGAAAGTGGCACATAACAGGGTTCAATCTTGGGCTAATCGAGACGTATTAACAAGTTGCATTACACTTGCAGCCCTGTTAACTAACAGTAAACAGGTACCTGGGTGTTAGTTGACTCTTGTAAGTTATCACGAGGCTGAACACCGAAACACTGAAAAAAAGGTCTTCCTTTAGTTTTGCTGGTAAAGAGACGAAGGGACGATGATAGAGAAGGACATTTACACAAATAACCAGCACATATGAGAAGCTTATGACGACGTTTCGATCCGACTTTATTCAGTTAATTCCTGAATAATGTTAAAGTCTCGCAACAAAATGAAAAACTTTCCCCGGGAAAATAATTCATCAGAAACGCCACATTCAAGAATCTAATCATCCAAATTTGCCCTCCAGGACTCAAGTAATGAAAACCTGGTGTTGCCTGCTGTTAGTACAAAACCTGGTGTTGCCTGCTGTTAGTACAAAACCTGGTGTTGCCTGCTGTTAGTACAAAACCTGGTGTTGCCTGCTGTTAGTACAAAACCTGGTGTTGCCTGCTGTTAGTACAAAACCTGGTGTTGCCTGCTGTTAGTACAAAACCTGGTGTTGCCTGCTGTTAGTACAAAACCTGGTGTTGCCTGCTGTTAGTACAAAACCTGGTGTTCCCTACTGTTAGCATGAAACCTGGTGTTGCCTGCTGTTACTACAAAATCTGGTGCTGCCTGATATTTACGAAATGTAAAACTTACTACCTACTTGTAAAACATTTACATGTAAAACTAACATTCTACTTGTGAAATATTTGCAATATTTAACTTACAAAACGTCAAATTTACAACCAACATACAAAAATTTAATTAACATCGCCACAAAACTTCAGAAAAATGTAAATCCATAAATACATCTATATAGGTAAGACTAATATCCAGTCAGTGAGTTACACCGGACTGTTACACAGTTTGATAACTATGTAATAAACATTAAACATAACCTCTTAAATGGGCCGGATATACTTCACCTTCTGGGCTAAATATAAGAGTATAAGATAAATAAAAGCACTGCTTCTCTCATCTTCTTAAGACAACAAAAGCCGAGACAAAGTGCCTTTGGCGAAGATTATACTACATTTGATGTGATGCGATAAACCCGTGTGGGTCATTCAGTACAAGTAGTGGAGGCTGGATCCTCAGTTCGCTAAGTATGTGTATTTAACTATGGCGTAAAACCTTTGGGAAGTTGGATGGAAAACCTGGAAGGCAGTTACTTAGGGAACGGAAGTGATGCTGAAAACCTGGAAGTCAACACCTAGGTAGGTGTGAGGGAGGGAGGAAGGGTGGGAGGGAAGGCTCTCTCACCTTGGCCAAAATTAGTTTAACAAGAATTGAAAAATGTCGAGAAATGTTTTTCTTCGCGCAGGTGTAGTTATGGGTACGTCATTTACGGTGTGTGCAGGTGTGGAACCATGCAGCACAGAGGGTTTGGCTAGCTGGCCTCCATATTGGAAATTTAATATTAAAATATAAAAGCAAACGTCTTGAGGTGAAAGGTTTCTGGGCTGTGGGAAACTGAACATAAAAGAGAGCTGAACCCGCACTTCTCCCTGGAGGCTGCTCCATACTGAAGTTACGACCCAAAGAAGCCGCTGACTCAAAACTAACACCACCACTACTACCACAACCATCACTACCACAAATTCATGACCCACACCCCTAATACCATTATTATCAACACTACTTGTCACCACCATAACCATTTCCACCACAATGTTCTCCCTACATCCAGAATAACCATAATCACCAGTAAATCCCATGCCACTATCTCCACTACCCTCATCGGCGCCATAAACAAAAACTCGACCGCTCAAATACCAAGATAAAGACAGAGTGAACAAGAAAGCCTTCACTGATCACACGTTTGAAGCCTAGAGTGGCAGAGGCTGGCTCATGCCACATCACAATTATAAAACAAGAGGAAACAGCAGGTTACCCGCACCATCACAGACATTGTACCTTTGAGTTTGTCTACCTCTGCAATCCCGGCTCTGGACCAGGCATGTCTGGTGTACTTGCCTGGTCAACCAGGCTATTACTTCTGGCAGCCAGCAGGCCTACATATCCATTACAGCCTGGTTGATCTGGCACTTGAAGGTACTTGTCCATTTTCTTATTAAAGACTTCTACACTTGTCCCAGAAGTGTTTATCCTCTGGAAAGATGTTAAATAGTATGGGAACACGGATGTTGATGCAATGTTCTTTTGTGTCCACGATGGGGGCATCGTTTAGTCCCCCGTTGGAACTAGACTTCAAGCACCTTCGACGTATACATTAACATGCATCTCTCCTCCACCCCAGTAAATGTACATTTATGACTTTAGAGTATTCCCAGTTAAATTACTGGGAATACCCTATTTTATTTGGCTCTATTCGAGCAGTAAATGATCTCTGTATGTGTTTCAGCTCTGAAATCTCTCCAGCACTGAATGGGGCCATCAACACTGAACAACACAAGCGATCTGAATCATCTCTGGTACTATTTCCTTTGTTTACATTAGTCCATGGTATAGTCCGTCACTCAGTGGTTCGGTACAGGAGATTTGGTGCTCCTGAAATTTCTTTAATGTTTATCAGAGTTTGTGACAAAGCATCATTATCACAGCCAACAGCGAGGAGTAATTTATGTTTATTAGGCCTTACACTTTGTAATATTGAAAATACACAAAAAAAACCCGCATATAGAAGATGAGCTTACGACGACGTTTCGGCCCGACTTTGACCATTTACAGACTTTGTAAATGGTCCAAGTCGGACCGAAACGTCGTCGTAAGCTCCTCTCTTCTATATGCGTTTTTTGTATATTCCAGTCAAGGTATTGTGCCTTTTTTGACTTAGCACCTATGTCATCGAAAATGGATTTTTTGTTTGAAGGTCCTCTTAAAGGCTGATGAGAAAGTTTTCAAAGAAGAAATGTTTACTGGTTTACCTCGGTTGGCGGGTTGGTATTTGAGACGTACTTGTGCCATCTTGTTTGCCTTACTGTGATAAGAGCTATTCAGGAAGCCTTCGCTACTGTCTGAAGGTGACTGAATGGACGAAGGAGTGTCCGTCATCTTAAAGTCCACGTCATCCGTCTGGGTCCTCTAAGGACGGAAAACTGTGATTTGCCAGGCGTCTTGTGTTTACACCCCGCCCACCCCATAGCAACACTCATTATCAGGTTAAGGTAGGCCACATATGCCTCGGTTAGTCTGCCAACACTGCCATGTCTACGGATACATCTGCATTGCCATTATCGTATTTGGATTTCATTAACAACTCTTTCCTCTACATTCCTAAAGGTTACGCAGAACTTGCCAAACTCACAACTTGTTAAAATTGAAGAGGTATCAAGAGGCGAGTTGCTAATCTGTCAGTAAAGACCAACAGGTCATCTACTTGTTCTTTCCCTAAACTCCAACCATACACTTCACCCCCTCCAACATACCCTGGGGTACTAACAACCAAAACACTACCTCCCTCCCTCTCGCACATACACTGGGGTCACTAACGAGGAGATATCATCAACTCTTCTTCCCCATCTGCATAAGCAAGTACTGTACAGGCTTCCATGGCAAAGCTGACCCTTTCATCCCCCTCCACCAAACCCCTTTCCCTTTCCTCTCTCTCTCTCCACAGTGTGGTATTTTACCTCATGGTGCTGACGTGTATAGGAGGGAGCAGCAGTTTGCAGGAGGTGATGGTGGTGGTTGTTGTTGTTAATTAATGCTTGGTATGGTACTGGAGTTGCTGGTAATGGTATCAGTGATGGTGATGATCAGTCAGTCCAGGTTTTCTCTCAGTAGACAACAACAACGCAACTGCTGGCCTACCTACTAACCTGAATCTGGTTAAAAACACTCCTCCCCATTCCTCACCGTGTGTCATGTACCTTCAACATCCACACCTCCTTTACTGTCACCACACACTCCCTTTACTGTCACACACACACTCCCTTTACTGTCACACACACACTCCCTTTACTGTCACACACACACTCCCTTTACTGTCACACACACACTCCCTTTACTGTCACACACACACACTCCCTTTACTGTCACACACACACACACTCCCTTTACTGTCACACACACTCCAACTCCGACGAACACCCCCCTTCCCTACTCCAACCCTTGACACACTCCCTGCTGTTGACCCTCACCAGTGACCTTGTAGCAGAATACAATTTTGTGTAATAAGGTGAAGAAAAAAACAGGACGCACACAAACTGAATGAATTTCCAGAGTGGCGGATCTGGGGCAGTGGTTGATGGTGTTGATGGTGGCGGATGCTAGTAGCAGCAGCAGCAGCAGTTTCAAAGCAGGATACTGAAAGAAGGTCATACAAGAGTGGCAGCCTTGGTAGACTGTACAACAGTACTCGTTATATGAAGAATATCAAACTTCTAAGTTGTTCCTCACAAAGGTTATTTAAGGTATATTACCCACACACACCTCTCTTTAAGCACCCTGACCGATCTCTTACAAATCATGCCTGATCAGCAGGCCTATAGGTGCCTAAGTTGGGCATCGTACCGCATGCGCCAACAAATTAACTAACCAGGCCTTCATTAAGAGACCTGGACTGAGACCGGGTCGCAGGTGCGATGGTCATCAGGTAAGTACACCTTCTCGTCGACCACAGTAACGTGTATTTATTTTATTTAGCAAAGTTGTATACATCACCAGTGTGCTGCTACTGTTCTATATGAATTACAAAGTGGGAACAAAAGTTAGCTATACTATTTCCCTATCATCACAGCGCAGGATACGTCACATATACAATGCAGTCATTGTGAACAAGCGATACAGGATGCAAAACAACCTCGAGAAGAGTTGAATGATAGCTCTAGGCCTTTCGTGTTGCTATCAACACCTTAGGAGTTTGCAATGTTCTAGAAATGAGAAGGAAGTCCACGAAGATCTGTTAGCGACATCGATTCTAGGATCTTCATGGACTTGCTACTCATTTCTACAACATTGCAATCTCCTGATGTGTTGGTTGCAAAACGAAAGGCCTAGAGCTACCATTCAACTCTCCCGTGGTTGATCTGCATCACATACAGTGTTGAAATCTGTCAGCCCGAGCTGGGAGACTTCAGTAGGGCAATGAGGATATAGTCAGGTATTTAAGGTACATGTTCATTTTTCCACTATAATCTACCTTGTTCAGAATTACTGTCGCATTTGCTTTATCTGCTTTCGTAAGGTGAAGTCCAGGATCTTTCAATTGTCCTCAAAGATTTGTTAAGTTATACCATGAATTAAGGAAAGATCCTAGACTTCACCTTACGAAAGCAGATAAAGGGGGAACTTAGGTGCCCCGGAAGAGTAAAAACTCTCGTTGCAGCAGATGTGGCGTCTCTATTACTTGAGAATTACCATCTCTCGGGACAGACTATCTCATACATGACAGAAATGAAATTTTTACGAAAATATTTCTATCAGTTGAAGGTAAGTTACCTGAAGACGATGTTATGGGTCACCGCCCCTGCCTAGACCAGCCCTGCTGGATGATCACTTGATTAACCAGGCTGTAGGTCCTAACCGAACGCAGTCCAACGAAGGAACTACAGCCTGGTTGATCAGGAAGTAACCCGAGGAACTTATCCAGTGTTTTTCTTACTTAAGTCACAAGAGGAAAGACAACTTACATTGATCACTTAAATTAAATAGTTTCTAGAGAAAAGTGGTTTTAAAAGGACTTGAATAATTAAAGCAACTGCTGACACACCAGTTCACGCTGCCTTGTGCTGACACACCAGTTCACACGCTGCCTTGTCCTGACACACCAGTTCACACGCTGCCTTGTCCTGACACACCAGTTCACACGCTGCCTTGTGCTGACACACCAGTTCACACGCTGCCTTGTCCTGACACACCAGTTCACGCGCTGCCTTGTGCTGACACACCAGTTCACACGTTGCCTTGTCCTGACACACCAGTTCACACGCTGCCTTGTCCTGACACACCAGTTCACACGCTGCCTTGTGCTGACACACCAGTTCACGCGCTGCCTTGTGCTGACACACCAGTTCACGCGCTGCCTTGTCCTGACACACCAGTTCACGCGCTGCCTTGTGCTGACACACCAGTTCACGCGCTGCCTTGTGCTGACACACCAGTTCACGCGCTGCCTTGTCCTGACACACCAGTTCACGCGCTGCCTTGTGCTGACACACCAGTTCACGCGTTGCCTTGTGCTGACACACCAGTTCACACGCTGCCTTGTCCTGACACACCAGTTCACACGCTGCCTTGTGCTGACACACCAGTTCACGCGCTGCCTTGTGCTGACACACCAGTTCACACGCTGCCTTGTCCTGACACACCAGTTCACGCGCTGCCTTGTGCTGACACACCAGTTCACACGCTGCCTTGTGCTGACACACCAGTTCACACGCTGCCTTGTCCTGACACACCAGTTCACACGCTGCCTTGTCCTGACACACCAGTTCACACGCTGCCTTGTCTGACACACCAGTTCACGCTGCTGTCCGACACCAGTTCACACGCTGCCTTGTCCTGACACACCAGTTCACACGCTGCCTTGTCCTGACACACCAGTTCACACGCTGCCTTGTCCTGACACACCAGTTCACACGCTGCCTTGTGCTGACACACCAGTTCACACGCTGCCTTGTGCTGACACACCAGTTCACGCGCTGCCTTGTCCTGACACACCAGTTCACGCGCTGCCTTGTGCTGACACACCAGTTCACGCGCTGCCTTGTGCTGACACACCAGTTCACGCGCTGCCTTGTGCTGACACACCAGTTCACGCGCTGCCTTGTGCTGACACACCAGTTCACGCGCTGCCTTGTGCTGACACACCAGTTCACGCGCTGCCTTGTGCTGACACACCAGTTCACGCGCTGCCTTGTCCTGACACACCAGTTCACACGCTGCCTTGTGCTGACACACCAGTTCACACGCTGCCTTGTCCTGACACACCAGTTCACGCGCTGCCTTGTCCTGACACACCAGTTCACACGCTGCCTTGTGCTGACACACCAGTTCACGCGCTGCCTTGTGCTGACACACCAGTTCACACGCTGCCTTGTGCTGACACACCAGTTCTTGTGCTAACACTAACTTAAAATAACCAAACGCATTTATAACAAAATGGTATAAACAAGTCGAAAAAATTTACCTCGGATAGTTTACAGTGTACTGGGATATATTACACACACTCTTCTCTAGTCAACTACCCACTATACCCTTTAACCCACCCTTTCCTTTCCCTCTCTCTCTCGTTCTCCCTTCCTCCCCCTCAGCTTCATCTTTACATCCCTCTCCTCCCGCTCTTTCTTCCTCCCTCCCTCTCTTCCTCATTACCTCCTAATCAACCTCGACAATATAATACCCCTCCCCTCTTCCCATTTCCCTCCCTCCCTCCCCCTCCCTCACGTCCAATTATCACCATTGATGACTTATTCTCCAGCAAGAGGAAGATGGTAAATTAACATAAGTGAACCTGGACCCCAGACCACCAGCAGGTACCAAGCGTTTCACTTCTTCCACCACCACAACCATACCAACATTACCACCACCTACCACCATCACCACCACTACCACCAGTAGAACCTCCGCTACCACCACCACCTATCACCATTACTACCGCCGCTACCACCACCAAAGAACTACCACCATCACTACCTATCATCTCCTTCAACAGCTCGCCCCCAGCACATAATCTGGAGACATATATCTGGCTCACTACACATACGACCACCACCACTTGGAAATACTGAGAGTCAAGAGTTTTGTGTGAATGTCAGCTGGAGGTTGGTGCCTCAACGAGTGGGCATGGACACTGTATTCACCTAGCACCACACGAGCCTGGCCCATGGCCGGGCCATGGTATATGTGGCTGCAGGGGTCGATGGGTGCGTGTGATGGGTTGGGAATGTGGGACAGGAAAGAATGGGGTGGGAAGAAGGGAGAGCATAGTATAAATAGTTAAGATTCTGCCTAGGTAGAGAGTTGCCATGGAAACTGAAGTGAATAATTTTTAAGGGTTATTATTGAGCATTGACGTATTCATCACACTTTAGTTCTTTAATTATGCGAGTTGTGTTGGTCTTGACCTAGCTGCAGGACACCTGAACCAGGTCTTACCTGTACGTTACGTGTTGTCGCTAACGGAGGTTATATATCTATTAATGACCGACAGTTAAGTCTGCTGCCAGCCAGAAATATGCCTTATGCTTAGTTGAGATGGGGCTCATATATAGGTAAAACATAGCCTGGGTGTTAGTCGACTGGTGTGGGTCGCATCCTGGGGACAAAATTGACCTAATTTGCCCGAAATGCTCTGCATAACAAGGGGCTTTCTGTATAGTTGTATGTCATTGATGTCGGCTAGGCCTGTATACCTTGTACATGTACTTGTAGAAATAAACATTATTATTATTATTATTATAATGACTGGCCCCACACAGCTGCCATACTCACCAATGGTCACTATAGCACCTAAAAACCTTCAGTGCAAGATACGGTACCTCCAGCTAATTGGAGGTTACCTGACAGGTACTGTATCTACACACGTTACAACACATGCCTAAAAGAAACATTCTTAAAAAATAAAACGTGTAAAAAAATATATATATATAAAACGGTGTAGATTTAACAATGAAGATTTCCATAAGAAACGCAACAATAGCATTAAGGCACAACCAAGACAGTGTATTTCCATAAAAACTCAATATAAATAGAGCAGCGGGAGCAATAAAGCTGAGCACGGTCTTAGCAGACACAGGACGCCACACCAAAAATGGGAAACACATCAATAACACAAAGTCTGTTATAACCATGACTCCCACCACCATGACTTTCAGCTAAGATATTGTGCTAAGATCAGTACTAAGATACAGTGCTCACTCAGGGCACTGTATCTATATATTGGAATGTCACTATATTTTTTCAGTTATTTTGCATATTATGGTACCACCTGTTTAATGTGGTCTTAGTGAGAGAGAGAGAGAGATTACATAACTTAACCAGGTGGGTATAGAGCGCCGGAATATATTTTTAAATGAAATCACTTGTTTTAACTGAATTATAAACAAACACTGTCAGCCAGAATTATGAACTAAGATTGAATCAGCCAGAATCGTTCTGCATTGACAGAAGAGTACGTTAAGAGTGAAGGCAAGCGCGTGTACCAGTCAAGAGGTAATGGAAACGTAGATACGATATACAAGCTACAAGGTATTAGAGTAGAAGCCATCTCTGTGAAAGCTGGGTGAGGAGGAAGGTGGGGAGGTGGTAGGCAAGGTTCTCTGTGGGAGAGAGGAGGCAGGGAAGGTTCTGTAGGATAGAGGAGGCAGGGAAGGTTCTGTAGGACAGAGGAGGCAGGGAAGGTTCTGTAGGAGAGAGGAGGCAGGGAAGGTTCTGTAGGAGAGAGGAGGCAGGGAAGGTTCTGTGGGAGAGAGGAGGCAGGGAAGGTTCTGTAGGACAGAGGAGGCAGGGAAGGTTCTGTAGGACAGAGGAGGCAGGGAAGGTTCTGTAGGACAGAGGAGGCAGGGAAGGTTCTGTAGGACAGAGGAGGCAGGGAAGGTTCTGTAGGAGAGAGGAGGCAGGGAAGGTTCTGTGGGAGAGAGGAGGCAGGGAAGGTTCTCTGTGGGAGAGATGAGATGAGGTAGGGAAGGTTCTCTGTGGGAGAGAGGTGGGAAGGGCTCTCAGTGGGAGGTGGCTAGGAATGGATTCTCACCACACTCCAACAAGCTTAAGTGGCCCCTTAATGATCTGGTATGCAAATTAGATCTACCTGGGAAGGGAAACGGCAGGAAAACTTTACCTTCTATAAGAAAGGGAGGAGGAGGTGAGGCTAACTATACTGTGCGCTTATCATTGCCCAGATTTACAAATATATGACAAAACTTCTTCTCTGGCGAAAAGCAGCAGCTTGCAGAAGAGCGATGTTTCGCCCTAGGTACATATATTACGTCATGACTTGATAAAGCTCTCCAGTCTACACAGCGAAACGTTGCAATGTGTCTGTTTTTACCCCTGTATTCAGTACGCCACTCTGGTTATCACCTAATACATGTTCGTTCTCTCTGCAGTAAAATGTATTATCTCTTAAAAAACAATGACTGATCCTGTAACAAACGTCCCGTCTCAACCATGTAGCAAAGCTAACTGTCCAGCCAACCAGCTAGCCAGCCGTCCAGCCAACTAGTCAGCCATCCAGGCAGCCAACCAGGCACCAGACCGAGCGACCAGCCGACGATAAAATGATAAGGTAATTGTGATCTACGGCCACTAGGATGAGAAACGGCCTTACCACCCAGCCGTGTGGCTGGGGACTTGTGAACGGTTTACCACCTAGCCTTGGGTGGCTGGGGACTTGTGAACGGTTTACCACCTAGCCCTGGTTAGCTGGGGACTTAAAAGACCACCTCTGAATAGTTTCTGGGACTTACAGATAGCCTTTCCTGCCTAGTTACTGGGATTCGTGGCTACGCAAGAATATTCTCTCTACGGAGGTCCTATCAGCCAAGGAGGTCCCTCAGGTTAAAACAAAAGACATCTAAAGACTGAGGTCTCCGGACGTTTCTTAAAGAATCTCCAAGAATTCTTAAGATAATTTTAGATTACATAAACAACCACTAAATGAATACACACCCCAACGGGGTATTTTTATTCATGATTATGTTATTGTATATTATTATTATTATTATTATTATTTTCATAAGCAAGCACTGAACCCGTAGGAGTTATACAACGCCTGGAGAATGAGAGGTAATAAATTTTGATCCGCGGAAAGATCCTACCTCACACTTTGGGTTACCTCACTCATCACTGTCATGTTGACACAGTGTTCCCTGGTGTCACACCTCACACTCTGGGTTACCTCACTGTCATGTTGACACAGTGTTCCCTGGTGTCACACCTCACACTCTGGGTTACCTCACTGGCATGTTGACACAGGGCTCCCTGGTGTCACCTCACACTCTGGGTTACCTCACTGTCATGTTGACACAGGGCTCCCTGGTGTCACCTCACACTCTGGGTTACCTCACTGTCATGTTGACACAGGGCTCCCTGGTGTCACCTCACACTCTGGGTTACCTCACTGTCATGTTGACACAGGGCTCCCTGGTGTCACACCTCACACTCTACCCTATTTCCAAACCAATACTTTCCTATATCCTTTCTAAATCTAAACTTATCTAACTTGAATCCATTATTGCGGGTTCTCTCTTGGAGAGATATCCTCAAGACCTTATTTAAGAACATAAGAACATAAGAAAGGAGGAACACTGCAGCAGGCCTGTTGGCCCATATTAGGCAGGTCCGTCCCACTAACAGAATATTTGCTCAACCCAATTTTCAATGCTACCCAAGAAATAAGCTTTGACAATTCTACCCACTCATGCGCGAGTCCCACTCAAATCCAACCCCTCTCACTCATGAATTTATCCAACCTAAATTTGAAACTACCCAAGGTCCTAGCTTCAATAACCCTACTAGGCAGACTGTTCCACTCATCAACTACCCTATTTCCAAACCAATACTTTCCTATATCCTTTCTAAATCTAAACTTATCTAACTTGAATCCATTATTGCGGGTTCTCTCTTGGAGAGATATCCTCAAGACCTTATTTATATCCCCTTTGTTAATACCCATTTTCCACTTGTATACCTCGATCATGTCTCCCTCATTCTACGTCTTACAAGTGAATGTAATTTTAGGGTCTTCAATCTTTCTTCGTAAGGAAGATTTCTAATGCTATGTATTAATTTAGTCATTCTACGCTGAATGTTTTCTAACGAATTTATGTCCATTCTGTAATATGGAGACCAGAACTGAGCTGCGTAATCTAGGAGAGGCCTTACTAATGATGTATAAAGCTGTAATATAACCTCTGGACTTCTGTTGCTAACACTTCTTGATATAAATCCCAGTAATCTATTTGCCTTATTACGTACGCTCAGGCATTGCTGTCTTGGTTTAAGGTTGCTGCTTACCATCACCCCAAGTCCTTCTCGCAATCTGTATGGCTAAGTTCTACGTTATTTAACTTATAAGTGCTTGGGTTATGGACACTCCCGAGCTTCAGAACCTTGCATTTATCTACATTGAACTGCATCTGCCACTTTTCTGACCACGAATTAAGTTTGTCTAAATCTTCCTGAAGTTCTATGACGTCTATGTTTGAATCAATTATCCTACCTATCTTCGTGTCGTCGGCGAATTTGCTCATATCACTAGTAATTCCCTCATCAAGGTCATTGATATATATTATAAATAACAATGGGCCTAAGACTGATCCCTGTGGAACACCACTTGTTACAAGTCCCCATTCGGATTTAACCCATTTATGCACACTCTCTGCTTCCTATTGGTGAGCCATGACTCGATCCATGACAGAACTTTTCCCCCAATGCCATGAGCTGCCACTTTCTTTAACAGTCTCTGGTGCGGTACTCTATCAAAAGCCTTACTAAAGTCTAAATAAACAATATCGAATTCTTTATCGTGATCAACAGCCTCAAAAGCTTTACTGAAGAAGGTTAATAAATTAGATAGGCAGGAACGGCCCCTCGTGAATCCATGCTGGGTATCATTAATCAAATTATGGTTATCTAGATGGCTTCTAATAATATCAGCTATAATTGATTCTAGTAATTTGCCTACAATTGAGGTCAGGCTTATTGGGCGGTAGTTTGACGGTAGTGACTTGTCCCCTGCTTTAAAAATAGGAATTACATTAGCCATCTTCCACATATCAGACACTACACCTGTTTGAAGAGATAAATTAAAAATGTTAGATATTGGTTCACAGAGTTCCATTTTGCATTCCTTAAGAACCCTTGCAAAAAGCTCATCAGGACCCGGCGATTTATTTTGTTTCAGTCGGTCCAGCTGTTTCATAATCATTTCGCTAGTGACTGTGATATTACATAATTTATCTTCTTCTGGGCCTCTGTAAAAATTAATTACTGGGATATTATTAATGTCTTCCTGTGTGAAAACCGAGAGAAAATAATTATTAAAAATAGAGCACATATCATTCTCCTTGTCAGTAAGATGCCCAAAGTTATTTTTAAGGGGACCTATCTTATCCCTAACTTTTGTTCTATAAACCTGGAAAAAACTTTTGGGTTAGTTTTTGAATCCCTAGCAACTTTAATTTCATAGTCCCGTTTAGCTTTTCTTATTCCCTTTTAACGCCCCTCTTAATGTCAGTATACTGATTTATAAGATGACCCTCACCTCTTTTATGCGCCTATAAATTCCTTTCTTCTGCCCTAAAAGATATTTGAGCCTATTATTCATCCATTTTGGGTCATTTCTACTTGATCTAATTTCTTTATACGGGATAAATATTCTTTGTGCAGCCTGTATAGTGTTAAGAAAACTGTCATATTGATACCTCTCTTCTTCACCCCAGTCCACAGTTGATAAGTGTTCTCTAAGTCCATTATAATCTGCTAAGCGAAAATCTGGGACCATTACTGAATTATCCCTACTATCATACATCCATTCAATGCTAAAGGTAATTGACTTGTGGTCGCTTGAGCCGAGTTCCTCTGTAATTTCTAAATTATTAACAAGGGTTTCTTTGCTTGCCAGAACCAAGTCAAGTAGGTTATGTTGACACAGTGCTCCCTGGTGTCACCTCACACTCTGGGTTACCTCACTGTCATGTTGACACAGGGCTCCCTGGTGTCACCTCACACTCTGGGTTACCTCACTGTCATGTTGACACAGGGCTCCCTGGTGTCACCTCACACTCTGGGTTACCTCACTGTCATGTTGACACAGGGCTCCCTGGTGTCACCTCACACTCTGGGTTACCTCACTGTCATGTTGACACAGGGCTCCCTGGTGTCACCTCACACTCTGGGTTACCTCACTGTCATGTTGACACAGGGCTCCCTGGTGTCACACCTCACACTCTGGGTTACCTCACTGTCATGTTGACACAGTGCTCCCTGGTGTCACACCTCACACTCTGGGTTACCTCACTGTCATGTTGACACAGTGCTCCCTGGTGTCACCTCACACTCTGGGTTACCTCACTGTCATGTTGACAGTGTTCCCTGGTGTCACACCTCACACTCTGGGTTACCTCACTGTCATGTTGACACAGTGCTCCCTGGTGTCACCTCACACTCTGGGTTACCTCACTGTCATGTTGACACAGTGCTCCCTGGTGTCACCTCACACTCTGGGTTACCTCACTGTCATGTTGACACAGTGTTCCCTGGTGTCACACCTCACACTCTGGGTTACCTCACTGTCATGTTGACACAGGGCTCCCTGGTGTCACACCTCACACTCTGGGTTACCTCACTGTCATGTTGACACAGTGTTCCCTGGTGTCACACCTCACACTCTGGGTTACCTCACTGTCATGTTGACACAGGGCTCCCTGGTGTCACCTCACACTCTGGGTTACCTCACTCAGCGAACATAAACATCAACAGTTTTTAAAGTCTATGGAGCGTGGAAATATAAAAGGTGATTTACGACGACGTTAATATCTTTGGGGATTAAAATTTTCTCTTATATACAATGTTAAATTTACTACAATCCAGTATAAACGTATTCCTTTCAGCACAACGTAAACACACCAAAGATATACATACATCAAGTATATTATACACAATATACATATAGATAGCTTTGTTTGTTATATTGTGAATATACTCAGCATATATATATATATATATATATATATATATATATATATATATAATTTATATATAATTTATATATATAATCACGTAACAAGTGATTTTAAATCGCTGGCTCAGAGGTAAAGTGACGCGTATATCGTGGTCTCTTGAAGCGGTACAAAGTTCGTAGGGTCGAATCCTGGCCTGCCGCAGTTTGGTAAATGATTTAAAATCACTTGTTTCGTTGCTGTATATATATATATATATATATATATATATATATATATATATACATACAATAATCGCGAACAAGCGATACAAGATGCAAAACAACGACAGGGAAAGTTGAATGATAGCTCTAGGCCTTTCATGCTGCAATAACACATCATCAGGAGCTTGCAATGTTGAAGAAATGAGTAGAAAGTTCAAGCAGATTTGTTCAGTTTATTCGAGCAAAAATGTTCCTCTGAACGAATCTGACTGGACTTCCAACTCATTTCTTCGACACTTCAAGCTTCTGACGTGTTGATTGCAACACTAGAGGCCTAGAGCTATCATTCAACTAACCCTGTGGTTATTTTTGGGATAAAGTCACCTGGACTATACACCACAGATACTCTGCCTCACACCTCTCCTCATTTACTCGCTGTTTTGTTATGTTCGTTGTAATACTAGAAACAATATTATTGTCTTAAAGTTGGCATAAGTTTTGCAAGCCTATAAGATGTATATTTAACCACAAACAAACAATTTAACGAAAACGGCAACGCCGTGGGTGAATTGTGCATGAAAAAAACGTTGAAATATGCACAAGTATCATTCGTTGTCCCTTCATGTAGGTGAGGGGGGCTCTTGATCCAAGAAATTAGAACGATCCTAACCTTCCTTTAATCAAACGTACATGCCTTCCGTTACCCAGGACTTATATGACCCTTACAGGTTTGCAGGTTTTCGAATGGCATCATCATAATAATAATATTGAAGGCGGGTTGTTGACTCAAACACTGCATTATACTGCCTAGCAAAGTACAACAACATATAAGAAGCCAGGTGTGGATGTTACCTTAACAAAAATACTGAACTGCACTGTTCTAAGCTCTAACATACCAATACACAATTATCATCATAACTAAACACGGTCATGATAACACACACACACACACACACACACACATTCTTGAAAGCAGTAAATGTTAGATGCTGTAAGGTTAGCATCATCTTGGTGCATCATCTCTCATACTTAAAGAATATTATGTTACCAGCTCCCTCCACGCTGCCAACACTATACTTACTTTCTTTCTGTCTCTCTCTCTCTCTCTCTCTACCCTGGCCCATCCCCACACATGCTGTCAGCACATCATCACTCCTGTGGTTGCATCCAGGGCCACCATAAGCGCATGAAGTTTATCATGCAGGGAGTGGTTGAGAGATGTGTGTGAGGGGTGGAGGAAGGGGGTCCCCCTTGTCCACATAATCTCGCTAATGGATGTCCACGTCTGCGGGCGGACAGCCGGGGACATCACCCGTCCCACACTCACCCTCCAGAATTACACCAGCCCCCTAGTTGTAGTATGCAGCAATAACTGATAATGTGATTACAAGTTGCAGTGATAAACAAAAGGCACCTTGTAATGAGGCCAGGAGCTGCAGGATGGAGTCAAGTGACCTACAAATATAGCCAAAGGGAACCTAGGAGTGACAACGTCAAGAGAGCTCACATTCAGTGTTATCAGTATCCAGAGTGAAAGGACTGCATAATGGAAGTTCGATGAACTGAACCTGACGACCTAGGCAGGAAGAAGGCCAAGAGGAGATATGATCAGGACATAGAAAATCTTTAGATGAATTGACAAGGCAGATGGGGACCGACTTTTGAATTAATGGGACCAGGATAGATGAGGGGAACACAAGAGACAGATGAGTCAGTGTCAGAGTGGTTTCAAGGTGGAATGACTTAGATGAAGAAGTGACGGAGGTAAACTGGATACACAGCTTCAAGAGTGGATACGATAAAGTCCAGAAGGCTAGAAATCAGTGATGCCAAACAAAGTAGTTTAGAAGGCGGGGGCCAAAAGCTGAGTCTCGACCCCCGCAAACACTGAGTATAGCGCCAGGTGAATGGGAGGAAATAAGACTCTTGTTCCAAGGAAGAGGAGGGTAGCCCCACCTCTGTGGATCAAGAGCCCTTCACTAGCCTTAAGCCCCCTGGAAGGAACTCGTGTAGAACTTTTAAAACACAAAATGTAAAAAATGAAGAGAGAGAGAGAGAGAGAGAGAGAGAGAGAGAGAGAGAGAGAGAAAATGATGATAAAGTAAGAGGGAAGAGGAGGGGCGACGAACACACGATCAATGAAACAAGGGGAGTGAGATAATATAATAAACTAGGAAGAGGGGAAGAAGGTGCTAAGTCTGGGAGTGTGTGGAACAGGAATCATGGAGACTTATAGTGAGAGAACACAGCTGAAGGAAGGTGATAAAGAAGAACAAAGCAAAGAAGGAAAAAAATAATAAAAAGAAGATATAGAAATAAAGAAAATACATACTCATAATAAGACAATAAAGAAAACTAGAAAAAAATAAGAGGTGAGAGGAAGAGGAGGAGGTTTAAAGTGAGGCTAAGTAGAGTGTCGTGTGAACTAATGATCGAGAGGTTAACAAGGAGGCAGTATTTATCTTGACACGCTGTAACAACCTATTGGTCACGCACACACGCCTACAGCCACGCACACTTACACCTACTCGCACGCCTAGTGGCGCACATACGCACACCCACGCCCTCATAATATACACCTACCTAATTCTACTAACCTTGCAGGCAAGTGCTTCCTCCCACGAGTCACTTGGTCAAAGTTCTTAACATTCGTGTCCTTCATGCAGTAAAAACGTATACTGTGTGTCAGCCCAGTGTTCCAGGTCGCTTCCAGAGGGGAAGAAATTACATTAGAAAACTCAAGTGCTGTTGGTATGCTATGACCTGTGTCGGGGAAACACTCCAGACCTGTGTCGGGGAAACACTCCAGACCTGTGTCGGGGAAACACTCCAGACCTGTGTCGGGGAAACACTCCAGACCTGTGTCGGGGAAACACTCCAGACCTGTGTCGGGGAAACACTCCAGACCTGTGTCGGAAACACTCCAGACCTGTGTCGGGAAACACTCCAGACCTGTGTCGGGAAACACTCCAGACCTGTGTCGGGGAAACACTCCAGACCTGTGTCGGGAAACACTCCAGACCTGTGTCAGGGAAACACTCCAGACCTGTGTCGGGGAAACACTCCAGACCTGTGTCGGGGAAACACTCCAGACCTGTGTCGGGGAAACACTCCAGACCTGTGTCGGGGAAACACTCCAGACCTGTGTCGGGGAAACACTCCAGACCTGTGTCGGGGAAACACTCCAGACCTGTGTCGGGAAACACTCCAGACCTGTGTCGGGAAACACTCCAGACCTGTGTCGGGGAAACACTCCAGACCTGTGTCGGGGAAACACTCCAGACCTGTGTCGGGGAAACACTCCAGACCTGTGTCGGGGAAACACTCCAGACCTGTGTCGGGGAAACACTCCAGACCTGTGTCGGGGAAACACTCCAGACCTGTGTCGGGGAAACACTCCAGACCTGTGTCGGGAAACACTCCAGACCTGTGTCGGGAAACACTCCAGACCTGTGTCGGGAAACACTCCAGACCTGTGTCGGGAAACACTCCAGACCTGTGTCGGGAAACACTCCAGACCTGTGTCGGGAAACACTCCAGACCTGTGTCGGGAAACACTCCAGACCTGTGTCGGGGAAACACTCCAGACCTGTGTCGGGAAACACTCCAGACCTGTGTCGGGAAACACTCCAGACCTGTGTCGGGAAACACTCCAGACCTGTGTCGGGGAAACACTCCAGACCTGTGTCGGAAACACTCCAGACCTGTGTCGGAAACACCAGACCTGTGTCGAAACACTCCAGACCTGTGTCGGGGAAACACTCCAGACCTGTGTCGGGAAACACTCCAGACCTGTGTCGGGAAACACTCCAGACCTGTGTCGGGAAACACTCCAGACCTGTGTCGGGAAACACTCCAGACCTGTGTCGGGGAAACACTCCAGACCTGTGTCGGGAAACACTCCAGACCTGTGTCGGGAAACACTCCAGACCTGTGTCGGGAAACACTCCAGACCTGTGTCGGGAAACACTCCAGACCTGTGTCGGGAAACACTCCAGACCTGTGTCAGGGAAACACTCCAGACCTGTGTCGGGAAACACTCCAGACCTGTGTCGGAAACACTCCAGACCTGTGTCGGGGAAACACTCCAGACCTGTGTCGGAAACACTCAGACCTGTGTCGGAAACACTCCAGACCTGTGTCGGGAAACACTCCAGACCTGTGTCGGAGAAACACTCCAGACCTGTGTCGGGGAAACACTCCAGACCTGTGTCGGGGAAACACTCCAGACCTGTGTCGGGGAAACACTCCAGACCTGTGTCGGGGAAACACTCCAGACCTGTGTCGGGGAAACACTCCAGACCTGTGTCGGGGAAACACTCCAGACCTGTGTCGGGGAAACACTCCAGACCTGTGTCGGGGAAACACTCCAGACCTGTGTCGGGGAAACACTCCAGACCTGTGTCGGGGAAACACTCCAGACCTGTGTCGGGGAAGCACTCCAGACCTGTGTCACAAAACTCGTGTACCTGATTTAAATATTCAAATTTAACCGTGTAACTTTAGCATCATTAATAAAATGGACCAGTACACTATGAGCAAAGAGGAGACGAGCAAGGATGAAAGTACTGAGAGAAAACCATTAACCACATCACTTCTTCCCTTCCCTTCCTTGTGCACTCGTATCGCCTCTGATGATTATCAACAAGTGTGTTCTCTACCTCATCTTTCACAGCTTCCCGCCAGTCGAGTAGGCACCTAACGCCACCTGAAATATCTAAATTTTATTCACAAGTTTATTACACATGAACAATTACTGTTGCAGATGAGAGACTGTCTTGAAGACTCATTATTTACAGCAGTTGAATCTGCAGGTCAACACCCGCTGTCCCGACTCCACCTACAACACCCCAGGTCTATGTTATACTTCCTTCTTTGTCGATTAATAACCAGGTACTTTATTACTGCTAGGTGAAGTACACTTAAGGAGACTTGCCCATACATCTGTCCCTGCCCGGGAATTGAACTGAGGTCTTCTCGTCTGTTAAGTCGAATGTTCTAACTACTGAGAGGGATTAACATCCTTCCCACATTCTGCTACAGAATAAATAACTTCTCTGAAAGCACACATAAACATAATGCAACATTTGACCTGGGCTCTTCATTACCTCAAGAAATGCATATATTAATACATTAATAGTTGAATAAGAAGAAGAAAAAGAAGAGGAAATATAAACTCGAATGGAGCATAAAAGAAACTGCAAGCATTCAGCAGAATGGATGAGGAGTGTGGGGGACTCAGTAACTGCAAGCATTCAGCAGAATGGATGAGGAGTGTGGGGGACTCAGTAACTGCAAGCATTCAGCAGAATGGATGAGGAGTGTGGGGGACTCAGTAACTGCAAGCATTCAGCAGAATGGATGAGGAGTGTGGGGGACTCAGTAACTGCAAGCATTCAGCAGAATGGATGAGGAGTGTGGGGGACTCAATAAGTGATAACATCAGATCTCGCATAAAACAAATGTGAGTGATATTATTATGACCACAAGAAAAGTTATAAGCTGGATAACTAGAACCATCGAAACAGGTGATGCCAAGCCAATGATGATACTCGACGTTCACTACACTGGAATACTGCTCTACACTAACAACCCATCTTAAGGCAGGCGAAACTGCAGAGCTGGAGAATGTAGAGAGAACTTTCACTGCCAGTATACTATACTCAGTCAAACACTTTAATTACTAGGAATGCTTGAAGTTCCTTGAGCGGTACTCCATGAAACGAAGGCGAGAAAGATACACTGGGAAAATCTTCACAAAAGAATCACTCTACGTAAAGAAGAGGCTCGGCATGCAGTGCAGAACACTCTTGATGAAGAGCCTGTGTGCAGTGATTACACTAAAGAGATAACTCAATAAGTATAAAGGTACCAAGACTTTCAATTCAATATTCTTCCTTCGTGCATATATGAAATTCACAACAGACCAATTACTGTCTTCAAGAGAACTTTATAAGATTCTCAAGTCACTTCCTGATTAACCAAGCTGTGCTGCATACATAGGACTGCGTTCAGCCAGAACGAACAGTTTGATTAATCTAACAACTGTTCCTCCGGGAAAAGTGAACCCCGGAACTGTGTACAGGTAAACTACAGGTTAGTGCAAGAGATAATTCGGGATAATTTAGCTATGACCACCTCCTCACCCTGCTGTTCTTCCACCTCCTATCCTCTTACTTTTTTCCTTCTCCCTTCCTCAATTAAAGGAGCTTTACGAGGAAACAATTACTTTTGTGTTTCGTTAAGGCAATGTCTTGGCCGTGTGTGTGTATTCACCGATTTGTGTTTACGGTGGTCGAATTCTGGTTCTTGGTTCCACCTCTTCAGTTTCATCGACCGGCATTACTGGTTTCTGGCCTCTTGAGTCTACCCTCCAGGTAGACTCCCGGTATACATCGAGTTCGCTTCCACATCGAGTTCACTCCATTTTCCTGAAAAAGTACTAGCATGACCACCCTTGTAACATGTCTAAATCTCCCTGGAAGCCTCCACTGTCCCTCCACTGCTCGCATTCTTCTCAACAGTTTTCCTTCATTTGCACACAGACCACATAGCAAGCTATTTACATATACCAGAAAAAGTAGTGGCCCTAAAGCTGATCCTTGGAGACGCCACTTTTTACCTCAATCCAACTTGACACCACCAACAGCATAGTCCCTCAGTCTCTGAGGTACTCTCTGAAACATTAATAATAATAATAATAATAATAATAATAATAATAATAATAATAATCTTTATTTCTACAAGTACATATACAAGGTATACAGGCCTATCTGACATCAATGACATACTACTATATAGAAAGTATCTTGTTATGTAGAGCATTTCGGGCAAATTTTGTCCCCAGGATGCGATCCACAACAGTCGGCTTACACCCAGGTACCTATGTACTGCTAGGTGAACAGGGACTTAGTCTTTTATCCTTGCTTAGTGTTCAAACTTGTGGATTAATCTTTAGTAGGGAACCGTGTCAAATTCTTTCTTACAATTTAGCCATATGCAGTGTGCCCGTCCTTGGTTTTGTTGCCTCATCTATTAAGTTTGTTACAGAACTCTAAGTAGAGATGTTCTGACAGGATCTCCCATGTCTGAATCCATGTTGTTTTACTGGTGAGGTTCCTCCCTAGGTGACGCAGTTTTCTACTCCTGACAATCTTCTTTGTTACTTTGTAAACGTTGTACGCCAGTGATACCGGCTGTAGTTTAGCGATGGCGGGGTGGATCCAGGCACCGAAATACTAATATCACAGCCTGGCAGACTACATGTTTTTGTTAATAACCTAAGCATCTGTCACTCACCTGTGTTGTGGTGACTCCGACACTCACCTGTGGTGTTGTGGTGACTGACACTCACCTACATTTATTCAACATACCTGAAACAAAGAGAAAGTACAACTATTGTAGGTTTTAAATATTTATATACCTAAAAATATTACAGTAAATGAAAGTTGTTTTACCCATGTGTGTGTGTGAGTGTGACTGCTCACGTTCCTGATGCTGTTCTGCTGTTTATCCTGCTGTTGCTGTTACTGCGTTTCTTCGTAGTGTTTATGCTTCTGTAACTGCTCCTGATGCTGCTGCTGCTGTTTCTAAACCTGCTGCTGCTGCTTCTGCTGCTGCTGTTTCTAACGCTGTTCATGTTGCTAATGCTGTTGCTCATGATCTTCATGTAGCTGTTGTTAATGTTCCTGACGTAGCTGCTGTTGTTGTTAATGTTCCTGACGTAGCTGCTGCTGTTGTTAATGTTCCTGACGTAGCTGCTGTTGTTGTTAATGTTCCTGACGTAGCTGCTGTTGTTGTTAATGTTCCTGACGTAGCTGCTGTTGTTGTTAATGTTCCTGACGTAGCTGCTGCTGTTGTTGTTAATGTTCCTGACGTAGCTGCTGCTGTTGTTGTTAATGTTCCTGACGTAGCTGCTGCTGTTGTTGTTAATGTTCCTGACGTAGCTGCTGTTGTTGTTGTTAATGTTCCTGACGTAGCTGCTGTTGTTGTTGTTAATGTTCCTGACGTAGCTGCTGCTGTTGTTGTTAATATTCATGACATAGCTGCTGTTGTTGTTAATGTTCCTGACGTAGCTGCTGTTGTTGTTAATGTTCCTGACGTAGCTGCTGCTGTTGTTGTTAATGTTCCTGACGTAGCTGCTGTTGTTGTTGTTAATGTTCCTGACGTAGCTGCTGTTGTTGTTGTTAATGTTCCTGACGTAGCTGCTGTTGTTGTTGTTAATGTTCCTGACGTAGCTGCTGCTGTTGTTGTTAATGTTCCTGACGTAGCTGCTGCTGTTGTTAATGTTCCTGACGTAGCTGCTGTTGTTGTTGTTAATGTTCCTGACGTAGCTGCTGTTGTTGTTAATGTTCCTGACGTAGCTGCTGCTGTTGTTGTTAATGTTCCTGACGTAGCTGCTGCTGTTGTTGTTAATGTTCCTGACGTAGCTGCTGCTGTTGTTGTTAATGTTCCTGACGTAGCTGCTGCTGTTGTTGTTAATGTTCCTGACGTAGCTGCTGTTGTTGTTAATGTTCTTGACGTAGCTGCTGTTGTTGTTAATGTTCCTGACGTAGCTGCTGTTGTTGTTGTTAATGTTCCTGACGTAGCTGCTGATGTTGTTGTTAATGTTCCTGACGTAGCTGCTGCTGTTGTTGTTAATGTTCCTGACGTAGCTGCTGTTGTTGTTGTTAATGTTCCTGACGTAGCTGCTGTTGTTGTTAATGTTCCTGACGTAGCTGCTGCTGTTGTTAATGTTCCTGACGTAGCTACTGCTGTTGTTCATAAGGATGCTGCTGGTCTTGCCTTCAATACCACTAAACATGAAACTTCCAATATTCAAAAGGAAAATAATTCTTTAGCATAAATTAACATGAAAATGGCAGGTGTAAGAGACAGGTACAACACATACTGGACGGGTAAGACCTGCAGTACGCCCCCGGGAGAACACCAAGCATCAGAACCCCACTGCAACACTAGTGGAAAGACGACGTCACTATTACAGTCACCACCACTGTCACAGGTGCGCGTGTACCACCATCAACTCCAGCTAGCCGCCTCTCGTCCTCTGGATCAACTCCACTGTCTGGCCACAATCAACTCCACAAACTGGTATTCTACTCGTGGAACCCACAACTATTCCTCAAATAAATGGTTTGATATTTTTTTCTGTCTCTTTCTTGATGCCGGAAATTTTTCCCCCAAATCTGATAACCTTTAGTATTGGAGCCGCGGGGTGAGGGTACGACCCAGGCCCACTGGCAACCCGTCCTCAAGCACCACCGCGGGGTGAGGGTACGACCCAAGCCCACTGGCAACCCGTCCTCAAGCACCACCGCGGGGTGAGGGTACGACCCAGGCCCACTGGCAACCCGTCCTCAAGCACCACCGCGGGGTGAGGGTACGACCCAGGCCCACTGGCAACCCGTCCTCAAGCACCACCGCGGGGTGAGGGTACGACCCAGGCCCACTGGCAACCCGTCCTCAACCACCACCGCGGGGTGAGGGTACGACCCAGGCCCACTGGCAACCCGTCCTCAACCACCACCGCGGGGTGAGGGTACGACCCAGGCCCACTGGCAACCCGTCCTCAAGCACCACCGCGGGGTGAGGGAACGACCCAGGCCCAGTGACAACCCGTCCTCAAGCACCACCGCGGGGTGAGGGAACGACCCAGGCCCAGTGACAACCCGTCCTCAAGCACCACCGCGGGGTGAGGGAACGACCCAGGCCCACTGGCAACCCGTCCTCAAGCACCACCGCGGGGTGAGGGTACGACCCAGGCCCACTGGCAACCCGTCCTCAAGCACCACCGAGGGGTGAGGGTACGACCCAGGCCCACTGGCAACCCGTCCTCAAGCACCACCGCGGGGTGAGGGTACGACCCAGGCCCACTGGCAACCCGTCCTCAAGCACCACCGAGGGGTGAGGGTACGACCCAGGCCCACTGGCAACCCGTCCTCAAGCACCACATAATGAACGTATTGTTTTTAACGAATTAAGGAACTTTGGGGTGTACCCCCTGCTGTCTGGCTTTACGTTCCCGTTATTCACAATAGTAACAGCCCTGCTGCACTAACTCCAGCCCTGCTGCACTAACTCCAGCCCTGCTGTTGGGACCCTGTGTGATGGAACCTGACAACAACAGCTTGCTTTTCTTCCAACAATATAACTACCACGTAAATAGGGTAGCAGCGCACTGCCCATGTAAATCTGTTAAATAAAAAATACTACAAAAACGTCAAGCGAGCACAGCACAGCATCGCCAGCGGGAATTTCAACGCAACGATGAAAGGCGTCCCAGTGTGTATGGTGGGTGGGTGGGCGAGCCTATGGATTAGTGAGTGGGTGGGTGGGCGAGCCTGTGGCTTAGTGAGTGGGTGGCTTGATCAGTGAGTGAGTGGTTACCTAATCACCTGTACACCGCTGCTACCCTTAAAGAAAAATTCAATTTTAACTATTCCTTCTAGCTTCTTACCTTAATGTACTAGCAGTGCAAAATTAAAATTAATGCCAGTTGAAAGATGAAGACAGATAGAGTGGATTCCATCAAGAGACAGACAAAGGGAAAGATAGAAACAGACAGATAGGTGAATGGAAGCTTCGCAGCTCATGATTAGGGTTTAACAGATCACCTTTCAAGTTTGACTTACGTGCTCACTCTCACTAACCACAAGTGTCCTGTGACCGCACCACCTCTGCCTTCCCCCTCACCTCACCCCATCCAAGAGAGAGAGAGAGAGAGAGAGAGTTAATATAAGAATGGGGTATCCCTCAGTCCATCTGTGACTGCTAGACTGGGTAAGGAGAAGGAAGACATGTCATCCATGCCTTGAGTTTGGCGTGGCTGGACTAGTCATTTCCTGCGATCCTTCAACACGGGAGACATTGGTGTCTAGTGTTGACCTGGTACACCAGCTGACCCTCGCCTGGTGCACAAGCGTGTCATTCTTCAACTTTTCGTTTTTTTAAAATCATTTACACCACCCCTCCGTTAATCTACCATCCACCTCGCTCCTCCATCTATCCGCCATCAACGTCACCCCTCCATCTGTGAAGCATCCACCACCTCCCCTCCATCCAGTAGAGGGACACTCCACACCAAGGCCCTCCACAACTACTCCTCACTCCCACAATGACAAAACCAGCTGCAGAATGGCTCTCTGGAAATGCTTAATGGGGAAATAAACACCCAACGAATGTCATAAAAGTGTCTCAAGACACTGCCGCTGTCAGCGACACTCAACCACTGACCGCCTCTCACACCTTGCTGATATCCTTCTCGATTTATTACATTATTGCTATTATTTGTTACTAAAAACTTTTAAATTGTACTTCCTGGAAGATACGTATAAATATAAGGTTCTTTTAGCAAAGAGCCGTATATTTATGTACACTATTTCACTTATTCGTCGGCTTAAAACACACTGGTAAATGTCGGACACACACACACACTCCGATCTCCAGAGTATTTAATAACTATTAACCACCTTTTGTTGGATTCAGGGGTCACTGCCCCCCCCCCGCGACCGGTCCAGGACGACCTGGTTGTTGGCTAGATCAGTCAAGCTATTCTTGCTAGCAGTATGTAGTCCAACGTAAGCATCACAGCCGGACTGATTAGGAAATATCTGAGGAACCCGTTAAGCTCCTTTACGCTAAGTGAATTCTCTTAAGCAAGGGTTTGACAAGCGAATTTTCATGTGGAGTATTTCTCACCGTTTGCCAAGCTTCTTGCTCTCTAGCGAGTTATTTCAGTGAGCAGGTTTAAAACCTGTCGTCCCCCTGAGAAGTTGTCAACACTAACACAAGGATGCCCTCTCAAGGTGCTGCAGTATCCTGCTCTCCAGGTGCTGCAGTACTCTCCTAAGTGCTGTGGTACCCTCCTGTCTAGGTGCTGTGGTACCCTCCTGTCTAGGTGCTGTGGTACCCTCCTGTCTAGGTGCTGTGGTACCCTCCTGTCTAGGTGCTGTGGTACCCTCCTGTCTAGGTGCTGTGGTACCCTCCTGTCTAGGTGCTGTGGTACCCTCCTGTCTAGGTGCTGTGGTACCCTCCTGTCTAGGTGCTGTGGTACCCTCCTGTCTAGGTGCTGTGGTACCCCTCTTCCTGACAATCTTCGCCATAACTCCGGAGAGGATGCACTTGCACTATAATTCCACACAGCGGTTGTGTTCCTCTATGTTTCAGACAACATACCTCTGCTGGAGGTATGTTGTCTGAAATATTACTTTGGTTAAGTCGAGCTCCTTTAGTATTGTCACCTATTCTTCTTCCATTGGATTCTTTTTTTTTTTTTAATTTGTGTACCTGTCGTTGATTCCGGGGTTCATCGCCCCCGCCGCCGGATCCTTGACCAGGACTGTTAGTGTTAGCAGCATTAAATCCAACGTAGAAACCACCGCCTGGCTGACTCAATGATGTTATCTATTCGAGGTGTCAGGTGTCCTGACACCTGCTTTCAGATAGCTCCTCACATTCTTCTGTAAACACCTTGCTCATTTTTCCGTTTAGTTGCTCGCATACTTCTTCGTCATCCTCCGTGAGTTTTCTTTCTTCCTTTACACTCCTCTTGATCATGTGGCTATAAATTTAGACCCGATTTACCCTAAGACCGTAAATATATTGTGATTTAGTTTTTTCTGCTTTCGTCTACTGGCGTAGTTCTTTCTCCTCTTTGTATTTCTTTCCCGTCCTCTCGCACCTCTCACTGGCCATGGACTCTTGTTTTTTCTCACTTCTGTTTTAATTATTTTTATCTGCCTTGACTAACATTTACTCGATTCTGACCTCGCGGCCCCTTTCATACCCGTTCCTGAAGCTGTTTTTGGAGCTTGCAACCTCACCTTCACAAGTGACCTTCCCTGGGGTACCCCACCTTCACAAGTGACCTACCCTGGGGTACCTCACCTTCACAAGTGACCTACCCTGGGGTACCTCACCTTCACAAGTGACCTACCCTGGGGTACCTCACCTTCACAAGTGACCTACCCTGGGGGTACCCCACCTTCACAAGTGACCTACCCTGGGGTACCCCACCTTCACAAGTGACCTACCCTGGGGTACCCCACCTCAAGTGGCCCACCCTCAGGTACCCCACCTTCTCAAGTGACCCACCCTAGGGTACCCCACCTTCTCAAGTGACCCACCCTAGGGTACCCCCACCTTCACAAGTCACCCACCCTAGGGTACCTCACCTTCACAAGTGACCTACCCTGGGGTACCCCACCTTCACAAGTGACCTACCCTGGGGTACCCCACCTTCACAAGTGGCCCACCCTCGGGTACCCCACCTTCTCAAGTGGCCCACCCTCGGGTACCCCACCTTCTCAAGTGACCCACCCTAGGGTACCCCACCTTCACAAGTCACCCACCCTAGGGTACCTCACCTTCACAAGTGACCTACCCTGGGGTACCCCACCTTCACAAGTGACCTACCCTGGGGTACCCCACCTTCACAAGTGACCCACCCTGGGGTACCCCACCTTCACAACTGGCCTAAACACCACAGGTTCTGCCGCTCCCATGCCATAGTGTCAGCACTTACGAACTGGGTCACCTTTGGACACAGACCCGTGTCATGTGTTGTTGTGTCTCTGGACGAATTAATCAGTAACAAAAACAATGTCTCGTAGCTGTATGTTACTTGTAGCCGATTCCAGGAGTCACTGTTCCCGAGGGCAGGTCCCAAACCTAATAATTATATCTCCAGTCTGACCCTCTCATTTTAATCCCCTACGAAAGCCTCGCCCCAGGACATGTTTGGTGAAAATTTGTGATAAATTAATCCAAAACCAACCAGCAAAGTTCGTATTTATTTCTCTCTCTTTAATATAACAACATTTTGCAGGTGAATAAAAAGGGGTTTTCAGGGAGCCTTAAATGTAAATAACCCGGATCTGTTAGTGAGTGTTTTACAAACATAATCTTCTCGGAGGAGGAAGAGGAGAAAAGAAAATGAGTTGGAAAAGCAATTCAAGAAAAAGGACGAGACCCACCACCGCTTCTCCCACCATCGTCTTCACTATTCCCAGGACTATCCATCCCTCTCACCCCACTATAACCTACCTACTGACACGGGTAAACACAGCTAGCTTTTATTCCTGCTATGTAGCTGTGATACAGAGTAGGGAAGTAGCACACCCGATGATCTAGCAAAGTTTCCTTAGTAATAATAAATAAAAATACTTTAACTTTTTACTTGTAGTTGGTAACAAAACTACCACTTCGCCTGCTAACACTAACATTCAAGAGTAATTACAAAAGAACAAGTAGTCAGTAAGAAAACTACCCTTATGGCTGCTAACACTACCAGCGCTTTTATAAAAAAAAAAACTCCAGCTCAAAAACCTACAAAGCTACCCCAGGCAGACAGAGCGGCGTGCTGATGTCAACAGTAGTGTGTGTCGCGACCCAGATACCACCCAGCCAGGACAACCCATTCTCGGACACACAGGATATATATATGAAAACCTTTCGTATTGCAATTAACACATCCCCAGGAGCTTGTGATGTTGCAGAACACAGGAGGATCCACAGCGAAGCTTCACTCCAGCAAAGCCACTTCCTGTGATCGTATTTGCTTGGACGACATCTTTTCTGCAAGATTGCAAGCTCCTAATGTGTTGATTGCAACACATTAGGCCTAGAGCTATCATTCAACTCCCCCTGTGGGGGAGACGTCACTGACTCCCGTATGCCCCGCACATGCGCCGTGAGATTAGAGAGGGGGGAGAGAGGGCGGTTACCCTGAGGCTAGTCAGGCGGACGGCAGGGCTCACCACGTATTTACTTAATATATCACTCTGTATAAAAGCCTACAGTGTTTCCTTCACCATCACTCCATATATTAAGAACCCTATATATATATATATATATATATATATATATATATATATATATATATATTATATATATACACACACTGCTCCAAGGTTATGCACACCGTGAGGTGGATGTCTCTCAGTGTATATATATTCAGAGTATACCTTAATCCCTATTTTAGGGAATGCAATATTCTTGGCTAGTGGTGAATAGGTGACATGCAGCCTTAATTCAATGACCCTTGTGTAGTTGATAGGCTTTAAACCCCATTAACCAACCACCCTCCAACACATATTTTACAGGTGGACATAAACTAGCGTCGCTGGAGGCTCGCCCAACACCCTCCCTAACCCCCACACAAGAATAAGACAAACAACCACACAGTCAACTGGCTTAGAGGTAAGCAAAGCCGCCAGCGACCTGATAAGACAAAAACACTTAAGGAAAGGTGTGAATCTCTAGGCTTAGCCAGGCCAACACGCTTCCAAATAAAAAAAGGAGAATCTGTATTTTCTACTGGACTGCCGAACTTTGTGTTTTCTTACCGCATTTATGATTGTGATGGCTCTTAGAATTATTATAATGATAATTATTAATATTATTATTATTATTATGATCTTTGTGTTCATTTGCCCCCTTCCCTTCCAAGCCAAGCAGGTAAAACATTTTATTATTATTAGGCTTGTGTTTAAATTATATATACAGTCGTGGTGAGTTTAACATGATCATCAATACAAGTGTGGAACAAGCTGGATGCCCAGCAATACTCAAGCCGCCGTAACTATGTAGAACCGATGGCAGCCAAAAAGTTATAATGGATCTTGCAACCCAATACAGATGGTCAGCTGACGATGTGGGACTACACTTGCATCAACACTGGCTGATACCTGTCTCCAATGCTGCAATAAAGAAGATTTAGCGTCCAACTTCAGGGAATCCACAGTTTAAAAAATTATCATGATTTTGTTCCTCAATACACTTTCGTTTCTATAGATTCCAAGACCCCTCGGCTCGTGGGAAAAAAGTGCGCATCCAATTCCGTAACTAGAGAAACTACTAACCCCAGAGCAGGGAGTTTTCTGCTATAGCACCTTAGTGTTGCAAGTTCAGACGGGCAATGTCTGGTGTAGCATTGGTATTCACCCTAGCTTTGAAGAACTGCGTTAAGTATATCAAATGTACAGGCTGAAAAATTAACCTTTGTCGTATGATATATATATATATATATATATATATATATATATATATATATATATATATATATATATATATATATAATATATATATATATATATATATATATATAATATATATATATAATGGTTAAGATTTGATGCCAATAAAATAACGTTTCACAGCACACAACACACACACCTCAAAACAACTAGCTGGATATAAACCAAGGCCTCAAAATAAAAACCGGACTGAGGTACAAATCCGAGAGTGGTTTATAAAACACAACACATGCGCACGTTATACTCCATCAAATAAACTGGCAAAAAATATACTCCAACTTTACCCAACCTCGGAAAATATTTAAAAAAAAATTTTAATTCAGGAAATGAAATTATCTCCGTGTTGGGTTTTGTGACAGCATCCACGAGTGTATGGCAAGACCAGCCCTCACCTGTGACATACCTGTCACCAGGCTCACGAGTTCTACCTAGTGTATGGCAAGACCAGCCCTCACCTGTGACATACCTGTCACCAGGCTCACGAGTTCTACCTAGTGTATGGCAAGACCAGCCCTCACCTGTGACATACCTGTCACCAGGCTCACGAGTTCTACCTAGTGTATGGCAAGACCAGCCCTCACCTGTGACATACCTGTCACCAGGCTCACGAGTTCTACCTAGTGTATGGCAAGACCAGCCCTCACCTGTGACATACCTGTCACCAGGCTCACGAGTTCTACCTAGTGTATGGCAAGACCAGCCCTCACCTGTGACATACCTGTCACCAGGCTCACGAGTTCTACCTAGTGTATGGCAAGACCAGCCCTCACCTGTGACATACCTGTCACCAGGCTCACGAGTTCTACCTAGTGTATGGCAAGACCAGCCCTCACCTGTGACATACCTGTCACCAGGCTCACGAGTTCTACCTAGTGTATGGCAAGACCAGCCCTCACCTGTGACATACCTGTCACCAGGCTCACGAGTTCTACCTAGTGTATGGCAAGACCAGCCCTCACCTGTGACATACCTGTCACCAGGCTCACGAGTTCTACCTAGTGTATGGCAAGACCAGCCCTCACCTGTGACATACCTGTCACCAGGCTCACGAGTTCTACCTAGTGTATGGCAAGACCAGCCCTCACCTGTGACATACCTGTCACCAGGCTCACGAGTTCTACCTAGTGTATGGCAAGACCAGTCCTCACCTGTGACATACCTGTCACCAGGTTCAATAATTCACACATTTTTATTCACTGAAAGAAATGGATCTAGAAGTACACAATACACCGAACATATCTCAGGGGTCAATCAATTATATAACTTCCGCAGTATTTACCAGGAACAATCTTCGGGAACCCCAATAACTAACACTCTTAAGAATAGGTACATAACATGCATCAGGCCCATCTCAGAATACGCAGAACCAGCGTTGAGCCCCCCACCTGAGGAAGCATGTTAAGAAAAAAAAAAAGAATCAATGGTTTGAAAGTAGAGTAGTCCATTTTGAAGAGATATAAACCACAGGGAGGTAGAAGAATGAATTGACATTGGTAAGGAAGTTTCCGATGCTTATGAGTGCTGGGCACTGTGGTATACAGCCTATGTAAATTTTATGTTTCCGTAACATGTAAACCATAAACATTCATTTATCGTTTTATCCTCCTACTCCTCTTTCCCAATATCTCCTCGACCCCCCTTTCCATTCTTCCTTTCCCATCTATACCTGGGTTCATTCCATTCTTCCTTTCCCCTCCATACCTGGGTTCATTCCATTCTTCCTTTCCCCTCCATACCTGGGTTCATTCCATTCTTCCTTTCCCCTCCATACCTGGGTTCATTCCATTCTTCCTTTCCCCTCCATACCTGGGTTCATTCCATTCTTCCTTTCCCCTCCATACCTGGGTTCATTCCATTCTTCCTTTCCCCTCCATACCTGGGTTCATTCCATTCTTCCTTCTCTCGAGGTTGCATTCTAGTAATGCCGGTCAACGTAGTTTAGAGGCTGGGTCAAGAGCTGTGTCTCGACTCCCACAAACACATGGCGAGTACTAATCGGTGAGTACACACCCACGTACACTAAACGCCATCTTAACGGCAGTTCGTTAGGAGCCTGAGCGTTGAGAACTCCTGATTCACCTGGGCAAACAGAAAACCTAAAGTGTACTGCTGGAGGGAGGAGGAGGAGGGAAGACGAGGTGAAGCAAGGAACAGAGGAACGAGGTGAAGCAAGTAATGGAGGGGAGGGGGTGGATGGTGGTAGATGGGACGGGCTTGCAAGAAGGGGTTTAAGGAGGCGTGGAAAAAAGGCAATGGAGGGAGGGAAATGAGGGAGGAAGATTGTGTGTGTGAGAATAGAAGGGGTGAAGAAGGGTAGTGGAAAGCTCCCTGGGGAGATATCCAGGAAAAAACAAGTGGGGAGAAATTTCAGGACTCCAGCGCAGCGTGAGAAGCATTATAAGACCATCCCGAGGGCCCATCATCAAGGCTCCCCGCACCATGGTAATGACTTTTAGGGGAATACCCAAGGGAGCCTAACTTAGAGAGGGAGGGAGGGAGATCACATATTTATGACCGACTATCAATGGTGTTTTCAAAGTCCAGCGAGGTTAAGATAAAGACAGAAATGTTGGAGATATTGACAGAATTCAGAGTTTCATGAAAAATTCCTTTGCGTGGGCGGGTGTGTGTTTAGGCGGATGAGTGTATGTTTGGATGAGTGTATGACTGGGTGGGTGAATGTTTTAGTGGGTGGATGGGTGAATGTTTTAGTGGGTGGATGGGTGAATGTTTTAGTGGGTGGATGGGTGAATGTTTTAGTGGGTGGATGGGTGAATGTTTTAGTGGGTGGATGGGTAAATGTTTTAGTGGGTGGATGGGTAAATGTTATAGTGGGTGGATGGGTTAATGTTATAGTGGGGTGAATGTTTTAACGGGTGGGTGGTAGATGGAGAGTAGCTGGTTGGGTGGGTATGGGCAAGTGGGTGGCTGGAATGGGAGATAGGTGGGTCATGATAGGTGGGTAAATCACCACTGGGACCCACTACACAATAATTTGCTTGCTCTGTTATTCAGAATGGATTCCACTTTGAAAGGGGTTCATGTATTTTTTTTCCCTGTTAACTTGTGCATGGGGTTCGCCGTTTCAATTTGGATGGGATTATTGCATTTTGTGTGAGATTAATGTTACGAAGAACCAGTGTGTCGATGCATACACGCACACACACGCACACACGCACACACACACACACACACACACACATACTAAAACATCTGCCTACTTACGTAAGTACGTACGTACCTACTTACCTACCTAACTTTTTTCCTGTTTAAGGTTTAAGACTCCAAAAACCAGTAATGCTAGTCGATGAAACGGCAGCAACAGTAACAATAATAGCAGCAACAATAGTAGTATCATCAGCATCAGCGACAACAACAGCACCAACGCTGGAAGCACCAGCAACATCATTAGTCATCAGCAACAGAAGCAGCACAATCAGCAACAACAACAGCAGAAGTATCAACAGCAGCAGCAGAAGTATCAACAGCAGCAGCAGCAACAGCAGAAGTATCAGCAGCAGCAGCAGAAGTATCAACAGCAACAGCAGCAGCAGCCACTCCTCACATTCCTCCATGATGCCTGAGGGCAGACCAACCAACCCCTGGAGGGTAAGAAGTCAAGCTGTGTTTTGCCAGCTTTTGACAAGTGAATTTCTTACCACAGGTGGCGAATTATGGGGTTGAGGGGTGAGGAGGGCAGGGGATGGACTGGGGGGTGGAGATAGTGGGGCAGGGGAAGCAATTGAGGAAGGGGGGGAAAGAGAGAGAGAGAGAGAGAGAGAGAGAGAGAGAGAGAGAGAGAGAGAGAGAGAGAGAGCGTTTACTTACCTACATGTATTAATCTATATGTGGTTACAGGGGTCGAGTCTCAGCTCCTGGCCCTTCCTCTTCGTTGGTTGCTACTAGGATGAACCCCTTCGTACCTTTTCTTAAAACTATGTATGGATCCTGCCAATATCGCTACATTCTCCAGGTCTACCTGGAGTCTACCTGCTTCCTGACTACTCTCAAGACTGAAGCAATACTTCCTAACATCCCTGTGACTCAGCTGTGTTTTCACCCCAGTTGTGCGGGGGTCGAGTTTCAGCTCCTAGTCCCTCCTCTAAACGTGTCGCTTGCTAGATTCACTCTTAGTCTCATGGACCTATCGTACCTATTCTTAAAACCATGTATGGAGTCTGCCACCACCACTTCGTCGAGATCATTCCACTTTCCGGCCATCGTGAGACTGAAGAAATACTTCCTGACATCCATAATATCGTCTCTGGCGATATGCTAGGCACCATGTTTACTCACAGGTTTTTCTCTTTGAATGAGGTCTGCAGAATCTGGCCTCCGAGTCCGTACTCTGTGTCCGGTCTTCTGGCCCATTCCCCAATCTTCAAAACCTTGCATTTGTTAGGGTTGAATTCAAGAACCCACTTACCTGACCATCTACCCTCCAGGTAGCAAGTAGTGTTCAAAGGGAATATAATAATGTATACTAGGAGTATAAGTGGAGTATACCTGAAGTAATAGGGTTATCAAAGCTTATTCCTTGGGTAACATTGATAATGGGTTGGGCGAATATTTTTAGTGGGTTTGGGTTTGACAAGGACCTGTCAAGCATGGACCGGTAGGCCTACTGCAGTGTTCCTCCTTTATGTTCTTATACCTTGAGTATACCTGGAGGGTGTTCCGGGGGTCAACACCCCGGCGGCCCGGTTCATGACGTTCTGTTCTTTCTAGTTTACATCTCTTGTATTCTTAACACTAAGAGTCCGGATATACCTTCGATACCTTTGACGAGTTTCGAGAGTTTTTCTGCTCCCGCTAAGTTCACTCTCTCCAGACTCTGCTTTAAATTATTGTTACTTGTACTATCTTTCAGCGTATTGTTACTTGTACTATCTTTCGGCGTATTTCACTTAGGTTGTGATTTCTTTGCTCAAATTGTTGAAATTGAAAAAAAAAGTTGAACATGCCCTTTTGAGGGTTTGTGTTTGGTTGCTCTGTACAGTGTTGGGTTGTTGTGTACAGTGTTGGGTTGTTGTGTACAGTGTTGAGTTCTGTACAGTGTTGGGTTGTTCTGTACAGTGTTGGGTTGTTCTGTACAGTGCTGGGTTCTGTACAGTGCTGGGTTCTGTACAGTGCTGGGTTGTTCTGTACAGTGTTGGGTTGTTCTGTACAGTGCTGGGTTGTTCTGTACAGTGCTGGGTTGTTCTGTACAGTGCTGGGTTGTTCTGTACAGTGCTGGGTTGTTCTGTACAGTGCTGGGTTGTTCTGTACAGTGCTGGGTTGTTCTGTACAGTGTTGGGTTGTTCTGTACAGTGTTGGGTTGTTCTGTACAGTGTTGGGTTGTTCTGTACAGTGTTGGGTTGTTCTGTACAGTGTTGGGTTGTTCTGTTATATGGGGGTCTTTGAGATAAAGGTCGTCACAAGGAAAGTCACGGATGGATGGTAAAAGCGTATATTAAGAGAGAATAGTACCCAGCCACCTCTGTCCAGTCCTAGGCCTATGACGAGAATGAGGGAGACGCTTGTCTCTGCGCGCACACATGCGCGGGCCTCTGACGTCACAAGTAACAAGGTATCACAATTATAACACAACTAGAATTACTTATAATACACTATACAAATGTATCAATATGCTTCAGTACACATCCTTCAGTTATCCTTCCAGATCCCAAGGAACTTACTCGCTGCCCAGTCTCACAATCTAGTCCCACCCCCCAACCCCTCCTGTCAACCATACCTCACTCCCCTCTCCACCCCTTCGATCCCCCCCACCAACTTCCCGTCAACACCCCTCCCGCCAACCCCTACCCACTCCACCAAGCTGCCTAATTTCACGTCACGCTGAAGGAACCTGGAGGATCAGGGTCCAAGACGGCCATTAATTACCTCAGTGGGGCCAATCCTCTTACGCCAGGAACTGAGTCAAGAGAAGTCCTCTCACTCACTCATCTAAGGCTCAGTTACCCCCTCACTACTCAAGCAATCCCGCCCTTACTGCCCCTCCCACCTGAGCCCTTCTTCTACTGGGATGGGGTGGATGAATGTTGACAGCTTAGGGAATACTGGATAACTCTCATCATCATCATCATTAATCTTGTCATTATCAATCTTATCATCATTATCAACCATATCCCTTACATAATTAGCCTTATCACTATAAGCCTCATTATCATCCCTATCAACTATCATAATCACTATTAACATTATCCTCATGAAAATAATCATCAACGCTTGCCTTATAATAATCTATCATAAAAATCAATAATATTAAGCTTATCTTTACCAATATTATTATTATTCAATTGTAGTTAAATATTTAGTATTAAAACCATTACTGTACGATCAACACAATTCATCAGTGATGTTTTTCTTAACAGGTTTGGTGTAGGTCGACAGATTTGGTGTAGGTTGCCAGGTTTGGTGTAGGTCGACAGATTTGGTGTAGGTCGCCAGGTTTGGTGTAGGTCGACAGATTTGGTGTAGGTTGCCAGGTTTGGTGTAGGTCGACAGGCTTGGTGTAGGTCGCCAGGTTTGACGTAGGTCGACAGGCTTGGTGTAGGTCGCCAGGCAGTTCCTATCATCAGGGTTGTGGTGCTTACATGGGTCTGCATGCAGCCCGATAAACCAGGTTACCAGCCAGGTTACCTGTGGTTACTTCTGGTGGTCACTGCCCCTGCGACCCGGTCTTAGATCGCGACTCCCTGTTGTTGCCAGCCACCCAACGTTTGCACCACAACCCGGCTGATCAGGAGTTTGCTGGTAAACCCCCTTTAAGAATGAAAGGGAGGTGTTAAAGAGTCTTAGTCCCCTTACACTTACTAAGTTGTGTCTTAGTCGCGCTCCCCTGCTTTTCATTGCAGGTATACTGTACCGTCTACCTACCTGGAGGTCGTTCCGAGGGGTCAACGACCCCGCGGTCCAGTCCTTGACCAGGTCGCCTGGTGGATCAGGGCCTGATCAACTAGTCTATTACTGCTGGCCGCACGCAATCGAACGTATGAACAACAGCCCGGTGGATTTGCCAAGCCCCTGGTTTCATAAGTAGTGATTCTGGCGTGCAGATTTGGGACCAATCCCTCCAGAATCTTAGAGGTGTATATTATCATGCATCTTTCTCGCTTACGTTCTAATGAGAACAGTTCGAGGGACTTCACGAGCACCCAAGAATTTAGATGCTACACTGAGATTATACCAGTTGTGAAGGTTGTCTGTACAATTGCACTTGTGCAGTTTCGTCTGCAATGAAAGGGGGCTGTTAGTGTGCAGCAATAACCAGTCTGGAGAGAACGAGTGCCGTGAAGATCATCATCACTGGCTTGGTATCTCTTGTTTTAAATTTCTAGTGACCCAACCTAATCACCTTCCTCGCTGCTGCGATAATAACACTGTTGTGATCCTCTAATGTGATATTTCTAACATTATTACTAGCAGGTCCCCCACATTAATCCGGGCAGAGGAGGGGGTGGTGACCCCTGGTTATCTTCGGTAAAGCATCAGATAACCACCTCCTCCACAAGCATATTCCACTTGCTTACCACCCTGAGACCGTAGACGTACTTGTTAACATCTCCCTTACTGGGGTGTTACAAGGAGGGGTGCTGGATGTTGGGGGTGGTAGGGAGCCATACATGGCGGCGGCACTACTTTTATTTACAAGCAATAACAAGTGTATCCTGGGCGACACTAAGAGAGGGGGGGGGAACGGGGAGGATGTATTAGGAGGGTGGGAGGTGGTTTGTAATGGTGGTGAGGTGAGGTGGTTAGTGGAAGTGGGGAGGGAGACATGAAGAGAGGTGGTAAAGATAATCACGAGGAGAGGTGGAGAAGGGAAGCAATAAGGGAGGTGGGGAAGAGAAGGAAGGTCAGAGGACACTGAAAAATGAGACAAAAAACTGCCTATATGAATATCCAGAGAGAGAGAGAGAGAGACCGACCAAGTGTAATACTCGCTGACTCAAGACACGCCCAGAAAGCCAGGCAATAACTTGCTATTACTAACTAAAGCATCATTAAAGACAGTGAGTGCTACACCAGGTTCATGTTGCCAGCCTTGTGCCCCCACTTGTTTCAGGCAATAAGCGCTCATATGCATAACCAGGCAGTTAGGCGGCGTTGGGTAGTTAAGGCAGGATTAACACACCCGGAACATGGAGGTATTTACTTGTGCTATACACATATAATCCGCACGTAGGAGAGAGGAGCTTACGACGATGTTTCGGTCCTACTTACACCATTTACAAAATCACACTAACAGAAAAGAGTGAGGTAGTCAGTATATATATAGGGGAGCAGGACCAAGTCGGACCGAAACGTCGTCGTAAGCTCCTTTCTCCTATGTTCGGGTTATCTGACCCCCGGAACTCTCTCCAGGTAAACTCCAGGTATGGGGGGATGAGGTGGAATTGGTAAGTGCAGGATGTTGTAGGCTAGGTGAGTGGGGACTGTGAGAGCAATTATGGGGCAGGGAACGGGGTCGTGGTGGGGGGGGGAGAGTCAGAGGAATGAAGGAGGGTAATAAAAAATTATTAATGTCCCTGGGTAAATGGGTAGATGGGTGAGTGAATAGGCAGGTAGGCGAGAGGGTAAGCAAAGTCATTGCTCTATACTTCCCATGGGTATCATGTGGTACTGGAGGTAGTGGGGTATGGGAAAGGAAGGAGGGGGAGGGAGTAGACTAGTCGCTCTTCTATCATCCCTCTTCCCCCCTCTTAAAAAACGAGGCAGCAGGTGGCGAGAGAGGGGGAGAGAATGAGAGAGAAAGATAGGCTTTTTAATGAGCTGATGTAGGTAACAGCTCTTAGCTTGTAAATAAAGTTAAGAACCTTAACCTAACCTTGTAAAACCATGTGTAAAAAAAAAAGAGAATGTGTGTGTGTGTGTGTGTGTGAGAGAGACAGTTGAGACAGCAGGTGGCAAGGGAGAGAGAAAGAGATAGTAGTTAACGAGATAACTAACTACCGAACGACTACTTTATGATACTTAATTGTTTACCTTCCCTGGTTTTAATAATCCAGACCTGACGCCTGAATTACCACGGCTTGTGTGAGAGGACTTGCCGCCGGACACCAGGGTAGGGGGGGGGACACTGTTAGTAGTAGGGCAAGGAGGTTGTTAGTGCTGGAAAGGCTATTAGTGGGAAAAGAACAAGTCCTTTAAAGAGTATAATCATTTGATTTTTTTGTTTTTGAAGGTTCTCGTTACTTAGCCCTCCAGTTTCGTTACAGCGGTGACATTAACACTTGCTTACTTCTGGGTCTCTTACATTACTCTTATTTTGTAACGAATGGTTTAACTGCGTTTCACTTAAAACACTGTTTTAAGTTTTAGATTATTAAATTATTCCATAGCAGAGCTTAAATTTGTCCTAGTTGAACATCATATTTTATGTGATGCATTAGGAAACGTGGTTTATGCTAGCTTGGAGGCTTGCTATGTTCTCAGTGTCTGCCACTGCATAATATTAAGTGGAACAGATGTTGCAGTGTTCTGATGTGCATCTCTATACTGATATACCTTTGCCTTTGAAGAGTTTCGAGAGTATCTACTCTCTGAGCCCGGCCATGGGCCAGGCTCGTCTGGTGCTTGCCTGGTCAACCAGGCTGTTGCTGCTGGAGGCCCGCTGCCCCACATATCCATCACAGCCTGGTTGATCTGGCACCTGGTGAAGATATTTGTCCAGTTTCCTCTTGAAGGCTTCTACACTGGTTCCAGCCGTGTTTCGGATATCTTCTGGTAAGATGTTGAATAGTCTGGGACCCCGGATGTTAATACAGTGCTCCCGTATTATCCCCACCGCACCCCTGCTCCTCACTGGGTTTATTTTACACTTTCTCCCATATCTCTCACTCCAGTATGTTGTTATGGCAGTGTGCAGATTTGGGACCAGGCCCTCAAGTACTTTCCATGTATATATTATCATGTATCTCTCTCTCCTCCGCTCCAATGAGTACATGTTCAAGACTTGAAGGCGTTCCCAATAATTTAGATGTTTCAATGGCTCAATGTGAGCCGTAAACGATCTCTGGATTTGTTCCAGCTCTGCTATTTCTCCTGCCCTGAACGGGGCCGTCAGCACTGAGCAGTATTCTAAGTGAGGGAGCACTAGCGATTTGAATAGTGTCACCATAGTTGTGGCTGCCTCTACCTTCATTTTTCATTTAATGCTTTTACAAAATTTTGAATAGTATATCAGCATTCGAATGGCGTAACACATTTCTAGCCCAAGAAGCCAGACACTAGGACTGACGATAAAATTAGCTTAATAAGCAAGGTCAGACACTGATCATTAGCTCTCTGCAAGTTTTAGGTCAAAAACTGAAACAACTCCCACAGAGATAAGGTGAGAACTGAACCTCAACCCCCACAATGGTAGGATCAGAACTGAACCTCAACCCCCACAAAGGTAGGGTCAGAACTGAACCTCATCCCCCACAAAGGTAGGATCCAAACTGAACCTCAACCCCCACAATGGTAGGATCAGAACTGAACCTCAACCCCCACAAAGGTAGGATCCAAACTGAACCTCAACCCCCACAAAGGTAGGATCCAAACTGAACCTCAACCCCCACAAAGGTAGGATCCAAACTGAACCTCAACCCCCACAAAGGTAGGATCCGAACTGAACCTCAACCCCCACAATGGTAGGATCAGAACTGAACCTCAACCCCCACAAAGGTAGGGTCAGGACTGAACCTTAATTCCCCAGAGAGATGCTTAATATCTTTAAGGTATGGTACACCCCGCTTTGCCATCTTCAAGGTATGGTATACTCCTCTTTGCCATCTTCAAGGTATGGTATACTCCTCTTTGCCATCTTCAAGGTATGGTATACTCCTCTTTGCCATGTTGAAGAATGAGACACTTATGCAACACATGGGAATCGTATTGAGGAAACGTTTCGCCACACAGTGGCTTCATCAGTCCAATACAAAGAAGAACGGTGTAAAGAGAGGAGGAGTTTGAGGTAATCAGTCCCTCAGCCTGGAATCGATGACTTCAGACCATCACTTGAAGAAAGTACAGCATATGGTCGGAGAAGTGGCTTACGTACTGTAGTCAGGTGAGTATAAACAAAATTACCAGCAGACTTTATCTACTGACCAACTGCTTTAAATAGTTCAGACGGCACCTACCTTAGCCTCGGGGGTTGGGGGGTTGCGATAGACCCAAAACCAATTATAAACATCAGGTAATTCACATCTAGTCCAGGGTGCGCGCCAAACAACTCTAGTCTTCGCTGCCTGGATGGAATCCAACATGGCGGCGGGCGTTCGCTTCATATTCTTCAATACAATAAATCTCCATAATTAGCGGCAGTTCCATAACTCTGGTTTAGTGCCTAAAAACGGGATTATTGGTCGATTGAATCAGAAGTGTAGGACTTAACGGGAGGAACTTGAGTTAGTGTAAAAGTTCCGATGTAATTATCATCACTATGAACTCTCAGAGATAAAAATGATCTGCAACGACAATTATCACCGATGGAAACTGTCATTGTTTTGAATTATCAGCAATAAAAATGGTCATGGTTGAAGGAAAATGGAAATTATCGCTGGTCTGATGGTGGTACCAGGGGGAATTATCGCAGTAACCCCAACACCCCCATCCAACCAACCGCCCCCTCCCGCCCATCACCCCCACACACACCCCATCCTTGTTCTCTCTCCGATTTCCTTTCGTGAATCTTCTTCCTCCCAAATCCCCTCCTTTCTAATTGACGCTGCCTTCCCTCTTTCAGCCCCATAATCCTAACCCCAGGGTTTATCCTCTTCCCCACCACTTACCATATTTCCCTCCTTCCCCATCACTTACCCACTATTCCTCCAACTCACAACATTAATTCCTCTTCCCCCTCCCCACGAACTCCTGCCCCATTATACAACCAATGCCCTCACACAAAACCCACGAATTCTCCAATCCTCCACCCAAACCCCACCACTTACCCTCTACCAACACCAACCACTTTCTACTCCTTTATCCCCACGTACTTCCCCCTTTCTTCTATCGTCATTATTTTTCCCACTTCCTCATCCTTAAAACCCCACTATTTCCCCTCCCTCAACCCCCACCACTTCTCCCCTCCTCCTACTACAGCGTCATCTCTCCTCCCCACTTCCCCTTCCCTATAATCCCCAACACATCACCTCCCCTTCACCGGACTTCCCGTCCTTCACATTTTTACCTTACGTGCTAAAGTGTGTGAACGACATTTCGATGTACACCCCCGAGCTGCCAGACGCAAGTCATCTTTTTTCTTTATTTCTTTCATTTCGGGAAATTATAGGGAAATACAGGGACGACCACCCTTCCTTTATCCCTAAGAGGGATTACCAGAATACTCCCAGCTGTCTTCAAGAAGTGAGTCGCTAAGCTTCTCTCAATTCAGTTGTGATCAGCTGGTCTGTTTTGCCTTCCCTCTACTGCGTGAGGCTAGCACCAACAACCATCACCCCCCACATCACCACAGCAACTATCACCACCAATCCTCCCTATCACAACACCAACAACCATCATTACAACATAACCCATCCTTCCTATCACCACCAACAACAACCATCGCCACAACAAACATCACCAACAACCATCACCACAGTAACAATCACCACCACCAACAACCATCACCACAGTAACAATCACCACCACCAACAACCATCACACCAACAACCATCACCACCACAACATCAACCATGTTAGGTAAAAGAACACATGTGCAGCTAATGTAACATTTAATCGCGGCAACGTTTCGCTCTCCAGAAGCTTTGTCAAGCCAACACAAATACAAGGCCACAGAAATATATAAGTGACAAAGGTGAAAGACCATAAGCACTACAGGAGGCCTACTGGCCCATGTTGTTGGTAGTAGTAGAATTAGTAACAGTAGCATCAATTGTAGAATAGTAGTAGTAGAAGTAGCAGTGCAGAAGAGGCAACTCTTGGTTGCTATGTGATTTCGGGTTTATTGTTTTGAGAATTCTTGCTAATACTTCAGAGATGACGAAGCTGCCTGTTGGTGTGGTGGTAATGGCAGCTTCGACTCTCAAGTATGAGCAAGAGTTCTTCAAAGAGCAACCAAGAGTTACCTCTACTACTACTACTACTACTACTACTACTACTACTACTACCACCACTACCACCACCAACAACATGGATCAGTAAGCCTGCTGTAATGCTTATGTTCTTTCATCTCGCTTTGTTACCTATATATACTCCCTGTGTCATTGTTTGTATTCGCTTGACAAAGCTCCTGGAGATCGAAACGTTGCAGCAATAAAATGTTACGTTAGCTGCACATGTGTCCATTTACCCAACATATTGTCGGAGATCCTACCAACATTATTACAACCACCAATCCTTCCCATCACCACACCAACAACCATCATCACTACCACCATACCAAAAACTATCACCACCAGAAACCATCATCACCACCACAACACACGCCCTCTCCACCCAGAGCTTCAGACAGAAACATAAAGAGATCATCAATACACTGCCACCACGCCCACGCACGCCCGTATTTGGTAGGCCACACCGGGTGGGCCACTATGGCAAGCCAACTACGTCTGCACCGCCCTTGGGGCACACCTGTGGCCCTCCTGGTTGCACACCTGTGGCCCTTCTTTATGCACACCTGTGGTTCTTCTTGAGACCTACCTTTGGCTCTAAGAGGACATCTGTGGCCCGAAGTAGAAACGTACACCAGCACAAGTGTGGCTCAGTTGAGTGACAATACTTGTAATAGACTCAATAAGATCTTTAACGAGAAAACTCTGGCTACCCAGCATGGAAAAATTTAAGACAAACATCTGAAACATAAAACATAACGCAATCAAACCATTCTATAGCGAAAATGGGTAAACATGTAGGGAGATCCTATATTAAAAATCACAAGTGTTACTGCCACAACTTCAAGGAAAAAAAATGGGAAGGATAAGAACAACTTGTAAACAAGAAATGTCAAAGCCAGTGATGATAAGTCCTTAAGGCACCTGTACTCTTTAGATTAATATATATTACGTGAACAGCCATCTTTAGGATACTCGTAAGGAATTTACCATAGGATATATGTAATGATCCTTTGTTTTTAATGAGGTCTAAAACCTAGCTAGGGTTAGCCAGCAAATGCGTATCTAGTTAGAGTGTCATCACCTGATTAAGACCCGCGTCATGCGATACTTTGTTTCTTAATGAATTAACCATTACCCTCCATCTCGCAGAAAGTAATGTACAGTCGACGAAGTCCTGTATACATTATCCAAGATAAACACAGAAAACGAAAATTTCAAGTCCCGGATTTTGTTTCTGTTGATGCCTGCCGTTCTCAAGACACTGTTACCCGGATTCCGCATCGCCCCTCACCTTAAGTGATCTGACCTCCACGTCCCCTGAATTTGTACTTAAATCTCGTTGAAGGAGAAACGTCAAATAGAAAAAAAAATCTTACTCTGTTGATACGTCTTTGAGTCACCATTTGTGGGTTTCTCTCATCTACTGCCCAGCAGGTATGACAGGGAAAGTGAGGCCAGAAAGCCGTAAATATCAGTCACGACAGATAACTTGGTGTGAGCAGCAGAAGTCTTTACACTCCTGCAAACACAAATGGGTGAGTATATACTCGACAAGAAGGCGAGTATAACACACACACACACACACACACACCCTTCTCCAATAGTATCATACAATAATCAACAGGTAACGCCTTGCTCCACCAACACATCAAACACCCTTTTGATCTCTTATAAAACACCAAAACACCATTAGCAACATTTAAGGACAAAACTTTTTTTTTTTTTACTAAAAACATTGTTGATTTTGCTGAACAGAGACTTCAACAAATTTTTCACTTCATTTGTTTTGAGCTCGATGAATGTGACCACAACTCAGAACCCACAAGAGAGGAGTTCCACTCGGGCTGCCAGGTTTGACGTCGACATTTGTCGAAATTCCTGGGTAAATTAGTCATGCCCACCTCAAACACACTGGTGATCTTCATAAAATGAAGATCATCAAAATCAAGAATAAAGAAGCCTGCCAGCTCTGATGTCACCTCAATATAGAGCAGGGTTGCCACCACTCAAGTTATTGCTCTCCTTCGCCAGACACTGACAGACCTCCTTCACCTCCTTCTCCCGGCCAGGGACTTCGTCGATATATTGGAGCTTTCTATCGACTTCAACAGCTTCTCTTTCAGCAACTCTGTACCCACCATTTATTATTATTACTTACACTGGTATGTGATAAAGCCGCCGGGAAAATGGAATTAACATTGATTCGTGGAAATGGGAAGGTAGTTTCAAGTTCTTGTATTAAAATCCCTACATCAGCATGAAGGCACCTTCCTTGAGGGACAATTACAACAACCAACAGCACAACAAGCAATAACCATCGTTGTTTACATGGCTGTCAGTACGGCTTGTACGTAAAATATGGCTGACAAGATACGGGCCAGTAACCCGTGAGGTCACCTTGATAGACTAGTGCACCAGCACACTACAGCGATGCTCCCAAGTTTTTCAGTATAATAAAAATCTCTCGGGAGATGCAAGGTACTCTGACCTGAGGATAGTTCCTCAGCATCACCCTGGACACCTTCAGCAGATGTTAAGACACTTGAACTTGAATATCACCTCAGTATCACCTTTGATACATTTAGTAGGTGTCAAGGCTCCTTGACCTGAGGATACTTCCTCAGCATCACCCTGGACACCTTCATCAGGAAGCAAGGCACCTGTACCTGAGGATAGTTCCTCACTACCACACTGGATACATTCAGCAGGTAGTAAGGTATCACCATAGAACAAGCCGTCACACCGTTCTTATTCAGCAGGTGGTAGGTGAGCCTTATGTGTCATTGAGGGCGCCTCCCCATCTTCAAAAGGTTGTAGGTGAACCTTGTGTTAGTGAGGGCGCCTCCCCATACACCTACACTCAGTCATGCACCCCCCACACACACACACAAAGCAAAAATACCCATCAGCCTAGCTTCGTCAATATATATATATATATATATATATATATATATATATATATATATATATTCACAAACACTGATCTCTGGCCGACGGAGACTCGACCCTACGAACCTTGTGACAGGAACGCAGTGCTTTACCGACCGTACCACACTGGACAATACCTTGGCATCCAGCTTTCGCTAGACGTTATTCCAAGGCAGCCAGCTTTCAGGCAGGAAGGCTTACAGCTTTTCATCTCATCCCCTGCATGCATCGACACAACTAGAGATTTATACAATGCTAGGAATTCGCAAGAGCAGGCGAAATATTCACAAACACTGATCTCTGGCCGACGGAGACTCGACCCTACGAACCTTGTGACAGGAACGCAGTGCTTTACCGACCGTACCCCACTGGACAATACCTTGGCATCCAGCTTTCGCTAGACGTTATTCCAAGGCAGCCAGCTTTCAGGCAGGAAGGCTTACAGCTTTCATCTCATCCCTGCATGCATCGACACAACTAGAGATTTATACAATGCTAGGAATTCGCAGAGCAGGCGAAATATTCACAAACACTGATCTCTGGCCGACGGAGACTCGACCCTGACCGAACCTTGTGACAGGAACGCAGTGCTTTACCGACCAGTGTGGTACGGTCGGTAAAGCACTGCGTTCCTATCTGGGTCGAGCTCGTCGGCAGAGATCAGTGTTTGTGATATTCGCCTTCTTGGATTCCTGCATGTAATCTCTAGTTGTTCGTCTGCGGTGGAGAAGCTGAGCCTCCTGCCTGAAAGCTGGCTGCCTTGGTGCTTGGAAAGCTGGTGCCAGATTGTCCAGTGTGTCAAACACTGCGTTCTGTCAAGGTTCGTAGGTCGAGTCTCCTCGCAGAGATCAGTGTGTGATATTTCGCCTGCTCTTGCAATTCTAATATATATATATATATATATATATATATATATATATATATATATAGTCGTGCCGATTAGGTAAAACTTGCGATTTTGGCTTAAATAGCAACGCTCACCTTGCCATATAAGACAAGTGAAAATTTGTGTATGCAATATTTTTGCCAAAATCATTCTGAACATAACGAAAAAATATATTTCATTGTGTTTGTTTATTATTAAATTAATGTTAACGTATCTAAAATATATTTAGTTGGGTTAGGCTAAATTAAATTGCGCTTGTTGTAATAAGGTTAGGTAGGTTTTCAAAGTTTCTCTTGGTACAAAATTATAAATTCTTACATTAACATAAATGAAAAAAATATATCTTTAAACGTATAAGAGAAAATTTTAGAAAGGACTTAATTTTAGATGAGTTCTTGCTAATTGACCAGTTTTATCTAATCGGCACGACATATATATATATATATATATATATATATTTGTACCATATTATGTAATAAAATATACCTATTGGTAAAAAAAGAACAAAAAGATGGGGTGGTAGGGGAAGTGGAATATTCAAATGGCTTCAGGAAGAAATCCAAATATTCTTCCTTGAAGCCTTTTTATCCACTTCTCCGAGGCTGTGGGTCCCACAATTTACACCAGTCATGTGCTTACACACACATCTGAAGATATATGTGTAAGCACATGTGGTATTTTTCATACATATACGTGTTCATTTGGAACAGTATTTACACATGTATTCTCTTATGGCACCATTTGTGACAGTTTCTGCATTTTCTGTTTCTCTTTCGACTTTCTTCTCTCTCTGCTTTGCATCAATTTCTAGCTTCTCTTTCATTTCCTCGTGTTACTGTCTCGCTGTTTTCTTCTGGTTTCCCAGTCTCTATTCGTTTTAATTTTTTTGTACCTACAAACACTGAAGACGGGACACCATGAGCAAGTAACCACAAATATGTGACGTACTTGTGACGCTTGTTTGTGTGTGACATACCTGTAACTAAAAATAGGTAGACATCCGTAAACCAAGAACCTCAGTAGAAGTAGCAGCAGCAGCAGCAGCAACAGCAACAGCAGCAGCAACAGCAGCAGCAGCAACAGCAGCAGCAGCAGCAGCAGCAGCAGCAGCAACAGCAGCAGTGAGTGAAGTACTCAACACTTCCAGTGCTTCAGAGTAAGATGGACGTGTAAGTTTATGTAGTCCTAACTCTCACTTCATGTCCTACACACTCCTTCACTCATCACTTCATGTCCTACACACTCCTTCACTCATCACTTCATGTCCTACACACTCCTTCACTCATCACTTCCTCGTTCATTCTCTCATCTCTCCTTCCCTCTGTTCAACTCTTAAGTCTTCATGAACTCTTCCTCCCATTACACTTTTCTTCTTACCCATATTAACCTTCTTATTTTTCTTTAACTTCTTGTTCCTTTTCTCCTTCCTCCCATTTGTCATTTTCCTCTATTTCTTCTTCATCCACTTCTTTACAGAGCAAGACAAAGAAAACTTAGCTAAGTCCTGGAAAATGATATGTTTTAAGTGATTTTATAAATAAAAGAAGACACATTAACACTATAAATCTTCCAAGCACTTGTGCTCTCTCGCTTAGAATACTCTTTTGTGCCCACATGCCAGATATCCCAAATAGAAAATATAAATTATCATATATTGCTTGCAGAGACTCTTAAATTATTATTTAGCAATGAGAATATACTTTCTGGAGCGGATATGAGAGAGATCCCATAATCTATACATGAAAAATACTCAAAGACTAGGCACCCAATCTGCAAATTAACTGGAGTCAAAAGTACACAGGTAAAAAAGCATACAAAATAGCACTGTGGAATAAAGCCAGTGGAAAGCTGGGGTACCGCAAGTGCATTTAAATAATGCTGTATTATTATCAACCGTCGTCCAAGACTTTCATTAACCTTCTACCTACGGATATAAGAAATAATGCCGAAATAAAGGCAAAGGATTCCCAGAGGAAAATAAACAAGTTGTCGCAGCAGGTGTCTAATCAGCCAGGCTGTGATGGCTGGGGGCCTGCGGGATGCTGAAAATAATAGCCTTGCAGATTAGGTAGCAAACAGAGAAGTGTGGCCACAGGCTGGGATGTGCGAATATAATTCTCGATACCAGTCACGGGTATATCTCTGATAAACAAAAAATACTGGAGAAACTGGTTCCAAATCTTAGACTATGAAATAATTCCTGCTTAAAAAATATATATCCCAAGCAAAAACTAAAGGTGAAATAAATACAAGACCCCCTAACTGTTCTCAAGATACAACATAAGCCGCTGTAAACAAACCTTGAGTATCCTAGCAGCACCTAACGAACTGCAAGTACAAACAGTCAACGAAGAAGCTTAAAGTGAATATGATAATTTTAAACAATACCGACAAGTTGATAGGACACATGTACAACAGTTAGGTATCATTATTCCGAAACGTTTCGACGACAGAGTAGGCTTCTTCAGTCGTGTACAGAAGAGGCAGCAGAAATGTAAAGATGAAATCAGTCCAACACCCTTGAAGACGTAGTTTTGAGGTGGTCAGTCCCTCAGCAAAACTCCTTTCCAGGCTGAGGGACTGACCACCTCAAAACTAAGTCTTCAAGGGTGATGGACTAAATGCATAGTCTTTACATCTCTACTGCCTCCTCTATACTCGACTGAAGAAGCCTACTGTGTAGGCGAAACGTTTCAGAATAAACATACCTAACTGTGGCACATGTGTCTTACTTATCAAGAAGCATAAAGGCGGGGTGTTACAGTAATTTCTAAATCACTTTGAGATAATTCATAACTAGATACAAAAAACAAGAAACGTTTTCGGTAAACTATCTTAAAAAAAATACTTTACAAATTTCTTGAAGAAATCCTCGATCATCCTGGCCATGATGTTTACACGAAACTGCGTTCAGCTAGCACCAATAATCTAACTGATCGTTCCATCAACCAGGAAGTCTGGTCTTGAGCCAAGCCTCGGGGGAAGCTACGAGACCCGAATTTGTAAACACGAAGACAACAGGAAGGAGACTGGGGTCCTGAACACGTCTGATGAGCTTTCACATTTAGGGGAAGAGATACCAAGTTGTCATTGAAAGAAAATAAATTAGAAAAAGTGAAATGTAAAAATCATCTTGATATGGAACAGGGAAAGAGGGGAGTTAGATATGTAAGAGGAGAAGGGGGTAAAGGTAGGAATATGATAGAGGCATGGAGGGGATGGAAAGTAAGGTAGCGAGAGAGACAGGAAAGGGAGAGTAGGGTAGGAAGAGAGGCAAGGAAGCATTGGGAACCACTCAAGGTCAAACCATTAACTTCAGCGCGCGTTCCAAGGCCCTCAGACTAGCATTCAAAGGTATTCCAGGCCAGGAGCTTTCAAAGGCGTCACTCAGGCACACACATGCACATGCACTTATACTCTCACACACATAAAAATATACAGGTACATATATACACATTTCAGGATTTTTTCCCTCCACTCAAACCACAACAACAACCTCCACAAATTACCTATGATATATCCCCTTTGAAAGGCTTCGAGAGTTTTCGTACTCTCGCAGCCTGGCTTGTCTGGTGCTTGCTTGATCAATCAGTCTGTTACTGCCAGCAGTCCGCTGACTCATATATCCACCACAACCTGGTTGATCTTACATATGGTGGAAGTAGGTAAATGTTCAATTTCGTCTTGAAAACTTCCACACTTGTTCCAGTAATGTTTCTGATATATTGTAGTAGTGTTAAACGGGTCCACGGATATTGATACAATGTTCTCTTATTGTGCCCCTATTTTAAACTCGTTCTATTTTATATATCCTCCTATATCTCTCAATTCAGTTATGTTCATGGCAGTATGCTGATTCGAGACCAAAGCCTCAATCACCTTCTAAGTACATATTATCATATATCTCTATCTTCTCTGCTTCAGCGAGTACATATTTAAGACTTTTAGGCGTTCTCAGTAATTTTAAATGTTTTATTAACTCTAAGCGAGCGTAAATGATCTGTGTTCCAGCTCTGATATCATTCCTGACCTGAAAGGAGCCGTCAACATTGAACAATACTCCAAGCAAGAGAGCACAAATTATTTGAAAAGTGTCAACATCAACACTATTTCCCTTGTTGCAAAAGTTCTCATTATCTACCTGGTCAATTTCCTGGCTTTAATGATATTTGCCTTATTTCGTTCTTTGAAAGAAAGGTCAGCTAACATCTTTACACCCAGATCTTCCACATATTCCTCTTGTTCTATTTGGTGGTAATCCTGAGTTACTTAAATAATTTTTCTCTCGAAGTATATCTAAGTATTTGGAACTTGTCACTATTGAAAGTCATGTTATTTTCCACTGCCTTCTGGAAGACTGCTTATATCTTCTAGTATTTTTGTCCTATACTGAGGTGATTTTCGTGCTTATTTTGGTACCAACTGCAAACGATACATAAATATGGCGATTGGTTCAGTTTGTAGGAAAACTGAAAATTCATTTGCCTTCGTTCCCTGTTATACCTAACACCCTCAATTTATTAGCAACCGCTCCATGATCACATTTGTCAAAAGGTTTCGCGAGATTCGTATAGACCACATCTGCATTTTGGTTTTCTTCCAGCTCTTCCATAATTCTCTCAGAGAGATTTAGTAGCCGTGACAAGCATAATCTTCCTGTTCTAAATCCATGTTGGTTTGGGTTGTGTAGGTTATGCTCTTCCATAACCCTTTTCATAACAACTTTTCGAAAACTTTTATGTGAAACGTTATGGCTACTGGTCTGCAATTATTGGTAAGTGCTGTAATGCCTCTGGGATTTCGCCCATATATAAACTCTTCTTCCAGTGAGTACTGAGTGCTCGTGCTAGTGGTATTTTGCACTTCTTTATAAAGAAGGAATTCCACTACTCCGGCCCCAGTTGCTGCCTCTCTCCCCCTGAATGTATCTTATGTGAACTATTTTGTATCAATGCTTCTGATTTGTTTGAGTTGCTCTACACCTGTAAGTACTCCTCACCTGTGTTACTCTGCTTGTGTTTCCACAACTATCCCGCAATACCTTCATCGCCACTTTCATCACTAACACAACTTTTTCCAATACTTCTGAAATTAGCAACACCACCAATATCACTACTTCCATCATAAACAATGACACTTTCATCACCATCATAACTAATCTTACCAGCACTACTACTATCACCACCATCCCACCAACACTACCAACTGCTAACATCACCACCTACTCCCAATAACATGGTACAACCAGCAACTAACATCACCACCTACTCCCAATAACATGGTACAACCAGCACCTTCTGAGAAAACTCAATACCATCAAGAACACTAATAGCACAAACACTGCACAACAACAACCATAACTGCAAGAAAGCCTGCGACAGCTACCCACCACACACCACTCCATAAACTACAAGAACAGGCAGGAGTATTAAATAAAATTCTCCTGAGGACCTGAAAGACACAAGACCCTCTGATTGGTTTGGAGGATTTTTCTACTCACAAAGCTCGGCCTGAGTCCAGGTTTCACTGTTGACTGTCGAGTCAACTAGGTTGTTACTGCCATTGGTACCTAGGCCTACATACCGTATTTCGCGGCTTATAAGACTTGTTTTAGTTTCAATGGCTCGGCATCGGACGTAACTGGGAGAGCTACAGCCCACCCCACACCCCAAACTTATAGCTCCCGTCACTGACCTTCAGTTTATAGGACGCAGGCTGGTTTGTGGAGACATTTCATGGAAAAATGCGTCTAATAAGCCGCAAAATACGGTAATCATCACAACAGTAAAAGACGAAACATCAGGAGAAAGGAGTTTTTCTACCCCCGCGGCCTGCCTGGAGATAAACGTTTCTGTTGATTAATTGTTCAACCAAGCTTTTGCTGTTGGCGCCCCGTTGACCTACATACCCTGGCTCATCTGGCACTTAGCTGAGGTAGTGTGCTAGTTTCCTCTTAAAAACTTCTACACTTGTTGCAATAATATTTCTGATATCTATTGGTACTAGGTTAAAATCTTAAATTATAGATGTTGACACAGTGTTCGTTTACTGGCCTCATGGCGCCCCTGTATTTCGCTTGGTTTATTTTTACAATTCCATATTTCACACTCCAGTACGTTTTCTGGCAGTGCTTAGGTTTGTACTAGGCCTTCCAAGTATTTTCTTCGTATATATTATCAAATATCTCTCCTTTTTTCTACTTCATATAATACATCTAAGTATTTAGAGGCTTTACCAGTAGTTTAAAAGCTTTATTGGTTCTATGAAGGCTCTGATATCGTTCCTGCCTTGAACAGAGCTGTCAACACTGAACACTTTTCTAAACGAGAAAGGACAAGTGATTAAAAGTGTCATAATTGGCATTATTTCTCTTATTTTGAAGCATTTATTATCCCTCTCCCATTTTTCTGACCTTTTTGGAGTTCTTATAATGTCCTCTAAATGACTGGCCATCTGACATTTTTATACCAAATTCGTTCGTACGTTTCTTTCGTTCTATACAATGACCCTCATGTGGTTTACATCCAGTGCTTCTCTGGAGTTCTTTCCATATTTGAACAACAGAAACATGTAACCATTGAATATTACGTTATTTTTTATTTCCACCTGGAAGACTTTGTTGATATCTACTTGCAAATTTTTCGTGTCTTCTATCGAGGCGACTTTCATGCACATTTTGGTTATTATCCGCAAAGGACGATATGAAGCTGTGGTGGATACTGGTTTGTTTTTGTCAGATATGACGATTTTATGTGATATCACTCCATGATAGAAGTTATCAGTTACTTTAGCTTCTCTACTGTCTCTCCCTCCAGCCCTTCCCTCTTGCCCGATCTTCCAACCTTCCTTCCTCTTGTCCTTTCTTCTAACCCTTCCTACTGCCCATTTTAACCCTCTTTCACATGCTCTTCACTCAAAATTTCCCTCCTGACCCTCCTGTTAGCCTTCCCTCTTGCCCCTCCCTCCAACCTTCCATTTTGCCCCTCCCTCGAACCTTCCATTTTGCCCCTCCCTCGAACCTTCCATTTTGCCCCTCCCTCGAACCTTCCCTCTTGCCCCTCCCTCAAACCTTTTCTCTTGCCCCTCCCTCAAACCTTTTCTCTTGCCCCTCCCTCGAACCTTTTCTCTTGCCCCTCCCTCGAACCTTTTATCTTGCCCCTCCCTCGAACCTTCCCTCTTGCCCCTCCCTCGAACCTTCCCTCTTGCCCCTCCTCCAACCTTCCCTCTTGCCCCTTCCTCGAACATTCTCTCTTGCCCCTCCTCGAACCTTCCTCTTGCCCTCCTCGAACCTTCCCTCTTGCCCCTTCATCCATCCTTCCCTCTTGCCCCTCCCTCGAACCTTCCCTCTTGCCCCTTCATCCATCCTTCCCTCTTGCCTCTCCATCCATCCTTCCCTCTTGCCCCTTCATCCATCCTTCCCTCTTGCCCCTTCATCCATCCTTCCCTATTGCCCCTTCATCCATCCTTCCCTCTTGCCCCTTCATCCATCCTTCCCTCTTGCCCCTTCATCCACCCTTCCATCTTGCCCCTTCATCTATCCTTCCCTCTTGCCCCTTCATCCATCCTTCCCTCTTGCCCCTTCATCCATCCTTCCCTCTTGCCCCTTCATCCATCCTTCCCTCTTGCCCCTTCATCCATCCTTCCCTCTTGCCCTTCATCCATCCTTCCCTCTTGCTCCTCCTTCGAACCTTCCCTCTTGCCCCTTCATCCATCTTTCCCTCTTGCCCCTTCATCCACCCTTCCATCTTGCCCCTTCGTCTATCCTTCCCTCTTGCCCCTTCATCCATCCTTCCCTCTTGCCCCTTCATCCATCCTTCCCTCTTGCCCCTTCATCCATCCTTCCCTCTTACTCCTCCTTCGAACCTTCCCTCTTGCCCCTTCATCCATCCTTCCCTCTTGCCCCTCCCTCGAACCTTCCCTCTTGCTCCTCCTTCGAACATTCCCTCTTGCCCCTTCATCCATCCTTCCCTCTTGCCCCTCCTCCAACCTTCCTCTTGCCCCTCCTCCACCCTTCCCTCTTGCCCCTCCCTCGAACCTTCCCTCTTGCCCTCCTCGAACCTTCCTCTTGCCCCTCCCTCGAACCTTCCTCTTGCTCCTCCTTCGAACCTTCCCTCTTGCCCTCCCTCCACCCTTCCCTCTTGCCCCTTCATCCATCCTTCCTCTTGCCCCTCCCTCCACCCTTCCTCTTGCCCCTCCCTCCACCCTTCCTCTTGCCCTCCCTCGAACCTTCCCTCTTGCCCCTCCCTCGAACCTTCCCTCTTGCTCCTCCTTCGAACCTTCCCTCTTGCCCCTCCCTCCACCCTTCCCTCTTGCCCCTTCATCCATCCTTCCTCTTGCCCTCCCTCCACCCTTCCCTCTTGCCCTCCCTCCACCCTTCCCTCTTGCCCTCCCTCGAACCTTCCTCTTGCCCTCCTCGAACCTTCCTCTTGCCCCTCCCTCGAACCTTCCTCTTGCTCCTCCTTCGAACCTTCCCTCTTGCCCCTCCTCGAACCTTCCCTCTTGCCCCTCCCTCGAACCTTCCTCTTGCTCCTCCTTCGAACCTTCCTCTTGCCCCTCCCTCCACCCTTCCCTCTTGCCCTTCATCCATCCTTCCCTCTTGCCCCTCCTCCAACCTTCCCTCTTGCCCTCCCTCCAACCTTCCCTCTTGCCCTCCCTCCAACCTTCCCTCTTGCTCCTCCCTCCAACCTTCCCTCTTGCCTCCTCAACCTTCCTCTTGCCCCTCCCTCCAACCTTCCTCTTGCCCTCCCTCCAACCTTCCCTCTTACTGCTCCCTCCACAGAGACCATCACGACCAGGCAACCTGCGCCTAACCGGATTACCATCCTCACTCCACCACCATTCCAGCTCACATCCTGCTCTTTACCTAAACGGCCTCTCCTTCCTACCTTCTTCTCCTTCCTACCTTCTTCATCTTGCCCTCTTCGTCTTACCCCTTTCTCCCTCCTATCTCTTTCTGCACTATCCTCCTACCTCCTCTTCCATCACAATCCACTTCCCTCTCTCCCCTCACTCTCTTCATCTTACTTCCTCTTTCCGATTCAATTTCTAGACAGAAATTTCAATATTGCATGTTGGAACATCAAACATGCTCTTTTTCTCTGTCGGCAGACGAGTATAGTGTGTGGAGAGAACCTTCGTATTTTTGTATCATGCTTTCACATGTGTTCGAAAGTGTATAAGTACTCACCGAGCTGTGGAAATGTGAGACAGATCATGAAAGCGCTGGAACTGATTTATAATTCACTGAGATAAATTTGCATGTACAGTATATATTAGGTTTATTTCGTTCCTTATTTTATGGATTAAAATGTTCTTGGTTTTAGTGACCTAGTAAACTTCAGCCATAACAACCCACAGGCAGTCCATAGGTTTTAAACCTAGCAAACTAATTAGCAGTCTACAGGCTTGATATTACCTACTACTTGGATAATAAGCTCACTGCTTCTTGTTAAGATACCTTAAGGCAAGACCCGCGTAATGTACTTTGTGGTCATGTGTGCCCTTAAGACCACTGGAAAGAAATGGTATGTTATGTACCCAAAGCCTTCATTAATACTAGTGAGGATACTTCAGTGGAAGACTATACACTTGCTACTTCTTGTGAGGATAACCTCAGTGGAAGACTATACATTGACAATCTCAGAGATTTACAGACGTATTAGAGCAACACTGCACCCGCCATCGTTGACATTCCTGCCGTAACATTGCTTCAGGGTGCAACAACGATATGCAACAGTGTTGCAAGATACTAGTGGTTTCCAACAATTAAATACACTAGTATTCTTGTGTACTTGTACCAACACAATGATGGCTTCCAACACATATTACAAGATTTAACATCATCCTTTACAAGTCACATGTGTGTGCACATGTTAAGTATATACTGGTGAAATACATCATAGCTGACACTCGGATAAACGTTATTTTTATAACGTAAGAAACCTTGTACTTTTGTGATGGTGCCAGAGAGGTGCAGCTGTGTTGTGACCCAGTGTCTGTGAGAGGTAACAACCACTAACTACCCTGACCAGGTACACCTTCAACTGGAAGGTCTGGTCAGAGACCCAGCAGGGAGGGAGGAGGGGCGGGGGTGATGATCCCCGGGGAACCATCATCACCAAGAACACCATCATCATTAATGTACACCCATCATCACCACTGCAATCACACCCTCACCGCTACTTCACCTCCAACACCATTATCATAAACATTCATTACCACACTCATTACTACCACCATTACCACAAGCACTCATTACCACCACCATTACCACAAGCACTCATTACCACCACCATTACCACAAGCACTCATTACTACCACCATTACCACAAGCACTCATTACCACCACCATTACCACAAGCACTCATTACCACCACCATTACCACAAGTCCTCATTACCACCACCCCTACCTTAGATATATTTTTGATGGGTTTCGAGAGTTTTCCTATTCCTGGAGCCCAGCCCTATGTCAATAGGCTTGTCTAGTGCTTGTCTGGTCAACCAGACTGTTGGTGTTCGCGGCCCACTGGCGCACATATCTATCACAAACTGATTGATCTGGCACTTACTGTAGGAAATTTTCAAGTTTCTTATTGAGAACTTCTATACTTCTTGAGAACTTCTATACTTCTATACACCGCTGCCACATGGCTCGATTCAGGGAAACCAGGTTAGGCGAGCACAAGCAGGTTATAAGAGAGACACGAGCCCCAGCACCCACTCCATGGTGATGCCATCATTTTTCACCCATAGAGCCCACAAAGATTACATTTACATCTGAATGCTGTCCACTTTTCCGCCAGCCTCCCACCCTCCACGATCTCACTCTCTGCTGCTTAAATACCTTCTCCACACTATCTCCTCATACTCACACACATATACATACATATACACATTGACATATATATATATGTCAAACTTTTTCATGTCGTCTTTCCTAATTTGTGAATCCATGTGTACTCATTTAAGTGGTTGCAGGGGTCGAGTAATAGCTCCTGGTTCCTCCTCTTCGTTGGTCGCTATCATGTCCACTCTCTCCCGGCTCCAAAAACCTTATCGTACCTCTTCTTAAAGCTAAGTGTGTCTGTGTGTGTTCTCTTATGACTCAAATATCAATGAATTCATATTAAAAATAATCGAATCAGATGTTGAAGGTGGGAAATCAGGCCAAGTCTTCCTGAACTATACCCAGTAAGTAAAGAGTGGAGTCCTGACCCCCTCAACCCAGGGAGCCTTTTTAAGGCTCCAGATCACTTGCTACTCTATCCTGGGAACCACTGGGTCTAGGGAAGGGGGAGGGGGACGTACAGGACATCCACTCCACATCTTCGCCACAACCACCAGGTAACAGGTGTGTCCACCTCTGGTTATCTTGTCATGACGCGTTCATCACATTGTGCAGCCTTTATGGTGCTCGGAGACTGTGTGTGTGTGAGAGAGAGAGAGAGAGAGAGAGAGAGAGAGAGAGAGAGAGAGAGAGAGTCCTATTAGAAAGCTGGAGAGGAAGGTGTGCAACAACTGAGCATAATCAATTTTGAAGCTAGCCAATAATTTATACTGTGAATCGGTGACAAATGAAAACCACTGTCACATACAGTTCCCGTAATGTTAGTTCTCTCAACCTTCACCAGGTAAATACTAAATTGTTAATATTAAAGTAGAGTAACAAGAGGGAAACATGAGAGTGCCACACGAGGGAACATTCATCCGAGTGTCTTGTGTCAGGGGGTCACCTGTCATTAGTCGCATCTAATTACCTTCACTTCATAACTTGGCCCCCCAACGGAGCGGCAACTGGGGAGATGGAGGGGATGGAAGGCCAGGGGATGGGGAAGTGGAGGGATCCACCAAGGGTTAGGAGAATGGAGAGAGGACAAGGGATGGGAGGAAAAGACCAAGGCTTGGGAGGGCAAAGGAAGGGAGAGGCAAAACAAGGCATGGGAGAGCAAAGGAAGGGATGGGACGAACAAGGCATGGAAGGGGAGAAAACAAGGAAAGGGAGGGGATGACTAAGACATAGGGAGGGGAGAGAACAAGGAAAGGGAGGGGACGACCTAGATATATGGAGGGAGAGAACAAGGAAAGGGAGGGGACGACCAAAACATAGGGAGGGGCGGGAACAAGGAGAGGGAGGGGACGACCAAAACATAGGGAGGGGAGAGAAGAAGGAACAGGAAGAGACGACCAAAACATAAGAAGGGAAGAGAAGGAACGGGACGGGACGACCAAAACATAAGGAGGTTTGTCATGGTGACTAAAATTCGTTTTTTTTTCCATCACTTAATTTCTCAGCTCTATCTCTCATCTATCTCACTGTCTTCTACTCACAAAAAAAAAATGTACAGGGAACTTCTACTGCCCTCATGTACAGTGGACCCTCGGTTTTCGTTCACCTCCCAACTCGAACAATTATGTAAGTGTATTTTCGTAATTAAAAATACAACATTAATAATTCAACATAATTAAAAATACAACCTAACTAAAAATACAACATAAATTACATCAGAGACTGGTAAGTAATTAAGTGTATGTAGGCACAGGTACACGAATATAATTAAAATATACAGTGTAAATTACCTAGGATATCTTTCCTCTTGTTCCAATATTATCACTGACATAACCTCTGACGATAGCGGAAGGCTCGTAGCAGGGTGTAAAATACCCCAATGAAAAGCAGGCATAATACAAGAAGTACAGCAAGAAGTACGTTAATAAGTAAACAAGGTCCAAGAATTCCAACACCATTCTTTGAAGTATAAGAAACATTATCTGTGGATCTTCCCTGTCCTCAAGTAGAAAGCTTTTAATTTATCTCAACTATCTCCTGAGGCCTGGTCACAGACCGGGCACCGGGGGCGTTGACCTTGAAACCCTCTCCAGGTATACTCCAGGTGTCAGACGGGTTGTGGTGCCTACGTTGGTCTGCACTCAGCTAGTATAAACAGCCTTACTGATCAGGCGATCAAACAAAAGCCCTGATACATAAATAAACCGCACACAGGAGAAACTTATGACGACGTTTCGGTCAGACTCGGACCATTAACTAGTCACACACAAAGCGCGAAGGGAGCCTATATATATATATATATATATATATATATATATATATATATATATATATATATATATATATATATATATTATCTAAGGGTAACCGTGGCCGGTGACACATCCGCACTACGCTACTCTGAGAACTCTCTCCTGCTTTAGTTGCTCTCTTGTAACATTGCAAAGCTCCTGATGACGCACTGAGAAGTGTGAAAGTACTTGAGCTAAAGATTTTCACCCCCGTGGCTTGTCTTATATATATATATATATATATATATATATATATATATATATATGCCTGGTATGATACCGAGCTGCTGGGAAATGATCAGCTGCCAAATGAAATCGGTGACCCAAAAATGGCTCCAACTTCATCCTACTCCCTATCCGAATATCACAACAATAAAAAGGCTTTCAAATGAGCTGATATAGGTAACAAATTTTAGCTTGTAAAGAGAGAACCCTAAACCTAGCAATGTAAAACCCTGTGTAAATAAAAAAAAAAAAAAAGGTAAATTTAAAGTAAGAGAAAACTTTGAAATTTAAGTGTAGTTAGAAGGTGGAACTGTTTATTTACTTTTAACAAGGTATAAACAGCTGTTACTCTGGTTGAAGTAGTGAAAATTGACTTGGCTGAGGGAGAAAATGAAGATGGAGGTGAACACTCCATCCCTACACTTACGATCTCCCCCTCCCCCCAACCCCCTCTCCCGTCCCATAAGAGGCATATACCTCCCTAGGTAGGGCGGGCAGGAAATTGGCCCTTATGCATGAGTGCGTCAAGGTCTGGAGTAGCCGGGTGCAGGGTACAGAGGGGTACCGCTTCAACGGTACGGGGCCGCCGGTCCCCCTTATGATAAGGGATCATCATCCTGAAATCCCCTGCTTCCCTTCCCCTTGGTTCATAAGCCACAATAGGACCCTTCCTTTCGCACCCCCATCCCCAAACCCCCAACAACCCCGTTAAGCCAATCACAATCCATCTTCATGACCTCTTTCTGTAAACTGTGTTGCGATTGGCGGAGGCAGCGAGCGGGCCAGCCAATAGAGCCTCTGCCTTTTGGCGCGCGTTAGCCCTCCCGAAACGTTGCCTCAGTCAATGGTCGGCATCCCCCTTTTGATCCTCGATCATATTTGTCATTACATTTACTCTGCAATTAAGTTAATGGTGGGTTTATTGCGTGTCGGGGCAGGTATTAGCCGCCACCGCTGACTAGACTATCAAACACAGCTTGGCAACACTTAGGAATTCCCAAAATTCCGCGAGCGTAGATATTTCGGTACATCTATTTCAAGAACCACACTGGAAGTCACTGACTTTTTTGGGTTATCGTAGGTAATTTACACATTTTATTATGCATGATAATTTATGTAACTGTATGTGTACCTGTACTTAAATAAATTTCATTTACTGAAACTCGTTATACCTTTGATGAGTTTCGAGAGTTGTTTTTTTACTCTGGGAGCTCGGCCGTTGTCAAGGCTCGTCTGGTGCTTGCCTGGTCAACCAGGTAGTTGCTGCTGGCGGCAACAACATCCTGTTCCGGGGGTCAACATCCCCGTGGCCCGATCCAAGACCAGGCCTCCCAGTAGATCAGAGCCTGATCAACCAAGCTATTACTACTGGCCACACGCAATTCAACGTACGAACCACAGCCTGGATAGACAGGCACTAACTTTAGGTAGTTATCCAGCTCACAATTGAAGACAGCCAGGGGTCTATTGGTAATCCCCCTGATGTATGATGGGAGGCTGTTGAACATGAAGCAGTAGAAGCAAGCGCCATACATGTAAGAGTGCATATGAAGAGACAAACTACACCAGTCGATTAAATCTTAGGAGACGAGGCGAGGAGCTTGAGCTCTACCCAGCAAAGTTACAACTCAATAAGTACACTAGATGAAGGGGTGGCGATAGCAAGAACTACAAACATACCCGTGTTCTGTAATTTACCTGTGACAGGTTTCGAGAGACTTCCTACTCTCACAACTCGGCCCGGGGCCAGGCCTCCCTGCTGATTACCTGGTCAACCTGACTGCTGCTGTTGGTGGCCCCCCCGCCCACATAATCGGGCCCTGGAAACTGGAATTGAGTAAGGTATGTCGATTTGTGACGAGAAAAGTCCAGGAGCTGTGGATCGACCCCTGCAAACAACTAGGTGAGTACACAAACAGCAGCAAGAATTCAGAATGTCAGAGCTGGTGATGGAGTTTAAAACAGACACCTTTGTAGTGCGTGTAGCACCTTCACAAGGGCTCCATCTTGCCCACACAATAGCACCTTTGTCAAGATGTTGTGTAAGGACTTAAACGTCTCGTCTCCTTTGTACTGGAAAAAAATTCCGTCAAGTATTTTACGTTCTTGCGGATGAGGTGAACATTTTGGGTACAAGTTTCTCGTTGCAATGGTAAGGAATTTTATATGATTTGTAGTGATATTTTTATATATTTTACTGTGTGCATCTCTATATTAAATATGCTCACAACTGCACACACACACGCACACACACACACACACACACACACACACACACGAGTATATACAATGTGTAGTGTTTCTTGAGTGACGGTGTTGAGGAGAAAGTGATAAAGGTGTGAGCGGGTTGAAGAATACAGTGTTAGTGTGAGCAACAAAGGTCTGGAGTTACAGAAAAGGACGTACAGAGGAGTCTTTGGTGGAATGATGAGCGAAAAATCGTGGTAAAAAAAAATATAAAGCTATCTTAAAAGATGTTTAAAACGTAAACACGGCATGATGTATATGGAGAAAAAAGGTGGTCAAAGGGTGGTTGAAGGAGTGTGAAAGACGAAAAAAACAACAAAGAAAAAATGGGTAAGAATTATCAATCAGATTTACTGAGAATCTTTAAAAAAAAAAAAAATAGTCCTCTTTGGAGGAGGCAGGTGATGAAGTAGACACTGGGTAAAGCAGATGAAACAGATGGAATTAAGAATGAAATCCCCTATCGTTCAACGGCACGCCGAGCAATTATCAACGTTCTACGAAGCACACTGAATCATTTCTAAAGTTCAACGATACACACACTGAATAAATTCTCACCGTTCAACGAAGCACCAGAAATCATGTCCCCCGAGACTGGAGTCACTACCACATATGAAAGCACATGGAGATTAAAGTGTTGGATTAGTTTGTGAATTTGTTCAACGTATGAAAACTACGTAAGGATTGCCAAAGAGCAGCATGTGTTGTTCCTCTGTATAAGGGGAGAAAAGAATAAGACTTACTGTGGAATAAGCCAGTTGACTAAACAGTGCAGGCGATGTAAATAGCAGAACTGTTATCCAGAGATTGATGGGATAGACAACAACTATGTTTGCCGAGGAATACAGTGAATGTATCGATGTATCGGCAAGTCACAGGTATGAAATATGAGGCGAGTCACGGAATGTATGAAAGACGGTAGTAAGAGTCTTAAGGAATCTGTGGAAAGAGCTTAAAAGTGGATAAAAAAAAATATGGGAGTGAATGGTCCAAGACGGAGAGAAACGTCGTTGTAAGTTTTTCTCTCTATGTGCGGGTTGTGTATTGTAGTAGCAGAGTACAGTAGCGTGAAACATGGTGTTCAAACACTGCAGCAGCGGAGCACAAGGTGGAGCCTCCACCTTCGAATTACAAAAGTTTCCGAATCACAAGTTTCCCAAAGATCTAGGTAAAATTTAGTTCCAGTGCCTCAGTGCTGCGATCCAGAGAGGTACAGCCTGTTCTTCCCTCCTACAACAAACCTTAACTATGAGAAAAAAAAAAGCTCCTGAAATGTAATGTTAGCATAAAAACCTGGCCATGTATACTTTAATTTTCGGTGCAAGTGTACCAAAGAAATTAATAAAGAACCACAGCTGACCTACCGCCCACCATGCTACAACAAATGGATCACTATAACTGAGCCTAGCCTTCGCCCAACCTTACTCATGCAAAACTCCTTACGTTCTGTAGGTGTACCCTGCGATAAGAGGTCCCTTTTCAATAGTAGTCTCACACTAGAACGACTATTGCTCCATAAACGTCGAGCATAGCTAAAACCAAGAGCATTCATCTATGAAAGGCCTCTCTTTATTGAGCAGTAATGGTTATCTTGATTGCCCTGTACACATACCTCACTGCCTTCTTATATATCTGCCTCCCGGCCTTATTGTTTGCCTGCTTATCTACTTGCTTTTCTGTCTGCCTCCCTCTCTCCCTGCTTACCTGTTTTCTTACCAACACGCCTTTCTGTCTCCCTGCTTAACCATTTCATTCCTGCCTATCTACTTGCTTACATTTATGCCCATATGTGTTCTTGCCTGCTTATCTAACTCACATACCTGCTGACCTACTCGCCCGCCTGCCTACCTGCTAACCAACTTACCCCACCAGCCTTTACTTAACCAGACGCAAGACTAAGCCTTGACTCCTTCCTATCACTACCGCCATCGACAACAAGCTGAATATGTAAAGGGACCCTCCTGCCTGTCTATGTGGTTATCCGACTGCCCGAATATATATGAACCTGCTGCTGCCTGCCTGCCTGCCTGCCTGCCTGCCTGCCTGCCTGCCTGCCTGCCTGCCAGGTGATTACCATATCCCATGGCTGCGACCACACCCTCTTAAGCTCTGCCTTGAAACTTCAACCAAACTCTCAGCTCTGACCTGCCTTTATTCCCTCAAGCATCGACTTCGGTACTTTCCACTAAGTTTCCTCAGCTTCCACCAAGCCCTCTTAACTTCAACCAGAACCTCTTAGCTTTTGGCAAAAGTCCTCTCAATTTTGACAGACGTCTTCTTAGCTTTCAAAGAAGTCCCCTTTAATTTAAAAAAATATTTGCTTTCAAAAAAGTCTGATTTAAAAAAAGTATCTTAGCTTTACAAAAGCTCCCCTTAGCCTTGAAATATTTACATTTAGCTTTAAAAAACAGTCCTCTCTCTCTCTCTCTATCTCTCTCTCTCTCTCTCTCTCCAGTGATCCAACACAGCACTGGGTGTACCAACTCTGAACAATTACAACCACAGGAGGAAAGTCACGTCCTCAGAGACGAGGACAAAGTTGCTGAAGTTAACTTACCTAATGTCGGCACCTAATCTTTCTCTCTTTCTCCTCCTTCGCCTTTTTCTTGATTTCTCCTTCTCTCTTCCTCCTCACCTGCTGGTGCTAGTCCTCCGCCTCCCCTCCTCCTCCTCTTCTTCTTTTCCTCTCTTCCTCTTTGTCCTCCCCTTCTACTCTCCTCTCAACAGTTAGTTAACTTTAGGTAACTTTATTTACGAAGGTTACAGAGGTGACTAAATATGGAGACAGAGGAAACATTGGAGAGGTGAAGATGTGATCAGTGCCTCATCCTGGAGTAGTGTTAGAGTGGTCAGTGCCTCATCCTGGAGTAGTGTTAGAGTGGTCAGTCCTTCATCCTGGAGTAGTGTTAGAGTGGTCAGTCCCTCATCCTGGAGTAGTGTTAGAGTGGTCAGTGCCTCATCCTGGAGTAGTGTTAGAGTGGTCAGTCCCTCATCCTGGAGTAGTGTTAGAGTGGTCAGTCCCTCATCCTGGAGTAGTGTTCAAGTGGTCAGTCCCTCATCCTGGAGTAGTGTTCGAGTGGTCAGTCCCTCATCCTGGAGTAGTGTTCGAGTGGTCAGTCCCTCATCCTGGAGTAGTGTTCGAGTGGTCAGTCCCTCATCCTGGAGTAGTGTTCAAGTGGTCAGTCCCTCATCCTGGAGTAGTGTTCGAGTGGTCAGTCCCTCATCCTGGAGTAGTGTTAGAGTGGTCATCCTGGAGTAGTGTTCGAGTGGTCAGTCCTTCATCCTGGAGTAGTGTTAGAGTGGTCAGTCCCTCATCCTGGAGTAGTGTTTGAGTGGTCAGTCCTTCATCCTGAAGTAGTGTTAGAGTGGTCAGTGCCTCATCCTGGAGTAGTGTTAGAGTGGTCATCCTGGAGTAGTGTTAGAGTGGTCAGTGCCTCATCCTGAAGTAGTGTTAGAGTGGTCAGTGCCTCATCCTGGAGTGTTAGTGGTCAGTGCCTCATCCTGGAGTAGTGTTTGAGTGGTCATCCTGGAGTAGTGTTCGAGTGGTCAGTCCCTCATCCTGGAGTAGTGTTCAAGTGGTCAGTCCCTCATCCTGGAGTAAGTGTTAGAGTGGTCAGTGCCTCATCCTGGAGTAGTGTTAGAGTGGTCAGTGCCTCATCCTGGAGTAGTGTTAGAGTGGTCAGTGCCTCATCCTGGAGTGTTAGTGGTCAGTGCCTCATCCTGGAGTAGTGTTTGAGTGGTCATCCTGGAGTAGTGTTCGAGTGGTCAGTCCCTCATCCTGGAGTAGTGTTCGAGTGGTCAGTCCCTCATCCTGGAGTAGTGTTAGAGTGGTCATCCTGGAGTAGTGTTCGAGTGGTCAGTCCCTCATCCTGGAGTGTTAGTGGTCAGTCCTTCATCCTTAAGTAGTGTTAAGTGGTCAGTCCTCATCCTGAAGTAGTGTTAGAGTGGTCAGTGCCTCATCCTGGAGTGTTAGTGGTCAGTCCTTCATCCTGAAGTAGTGTTAGAGTGGTCAGTGCCTCATCCTGGAGTAGTGTTAGAGTGGTCAGTGCCTCATCCTGGAGTAGTGTTAGAGTGGTCAGTGCCTCATCCTGGAGTAGTGTTAGAGTGGTCAGTGCCTCATCCTGGAGTAGTGTTTGAGTGGTCATCCTGGAGTAGTGTTCGAGTGGTCAGTCCCTCATCCTGGAGTAGTGTTAGAGTGGTCAGTCCTTCATCCTGGAGTAAGTGTTAGAGTGGTCAGTGCCTCATCCTGGAGTAGTGTTAGAGTGGTCAGTGCCTCATCCTGGAGTAGTGTTAGAGTGGTCAGTGCCTCATCCTGGAGTAGTGTTAGAGTGGTCAGTGCCTCATCCTGGAGTAGTGTTAGAGTGGTCAGTGCCTCATCCTGGAGTGTTAGTGGTCAGTGCCTCATCCTGGAGTAGTGTTAGAGTGGTCAGTCCTTCATCCTGGAGTAGTGTTCGAGTGGTCAGTCCTTCATCCTGGAGTAGTGTTCGAGTGGTCAGTCCCTCATCCTGGAGTAGTGTTCGAGTGGTCAGTGCCTCATCCTGGAGTAGTGTTAGAATGGTTAGTCCCTCATCCTGGAGTAGTGTTAGAGTGGTCAGTCCTTCATCCTGGAGTAGTGTTCGAGTGGTTAGTCCCTCATCCTGGAGAATAATACTCTACTCTAGAGCAAGGTGAAGCTGAAGCATGAGAATAGAGCCTCTTGCACCGACAGGTGAAATTCCATTCTCCAGGTTAAGTTTCACACTGCTCAAGAATATAGAGCTGAACACTTTTCCAAGCTGGGGGACTGACCGCCTCAAGACTACTTAATAAAGACTGAAGGACTACACACATCATCTATAAATCTCCAATAGCTGCGTACGCAGCCTTAGAATATAAAAATATGCGACTCCAGGAGGAAGTCGGAAAATAAAGGAGAATAATGTTATTATATGCAAATTTATTATGCAATAATCGCGAACAAGCGATACAAGATGTTGGAAGCTAGAACGTTCCCCTGCACTAATACGCTTGGACTTCCTACTCATTTCTGCAACATTGCAAGCTCCTGATGTGCTTGATTGCAACACGAAAGGCCTAGATCTATCATTCAACTTCCCTGTTGTTGTTTTGAATGCAAATTTATATTTGAGATATAACTTCTTTTAAGAAAGTGACTCGATTTTCTTTGGAATTTCACCCGTCACTGCCTACCTCCGCTCTTCCCCCCACCCCCCTCTTCTAGGACTTCTAGGTAAACTTTAGACAGTTCATCCTGGAATTAAATACAAACAAGAGCAAAATCATGCAAATCAGCAAAAAAAAGAGTAAAAAACTGGAGATGGAAGTGTTCAAGAGAAAACTGGACAAGTATCTTCACCAGGTGCCAGATCAACCAGGCTTTGATGGATATGTGAGGCAGTGGGCCACCAGCAGCAACAGCATGGTTGACCAGGCAAACACCAGACGAGCCTGGCCCATGGTCGGACTCCGGGAGTAGAAAAACTCTCGCAACTCATCAAAGGTATCAGAGGTAAGGTAAAGAGGGGAGAGAAAATACAAACATCTACGAAGGACAGGAATCCGGGAGTGACCTTCACACCAAATTGTACACGTGTCAAGCCCATCTTAGAATACTTAACACCAGTGTGGAGCCATCCAGATCAAGAGATGCCTGGTCACAGACCGGGCCGTGGGGGCATTGATCCCCGAAACCCTCTCCAAGTATACTTCAGGTATAAGCGCGTCACAAGCTTGAACATTTCCAAAGATTTCAAACCGGATTAATCTAAAGGTGCGACAAGATTACGAAGTACTCGAGTCTTGGAGGAACTGATGAGGCACATTAAGATGAGCGTTGGAACGGGGATATTCGTGGAAGCTAAACACAGAAGAGAGACAGGGATACCTCTGATATACCTTTGATGAGTTCCGAGAGTCCTAATTCCGGAGCCCGGCCATGGGCCAGGCTCGTCTGGTGCTTGTCTGGTCAACCAGGCTGTTGCTGCTCGTGGCCCGCTGCCCCATATAGCCATCACAGCCTGGTTGATCTGGCATTAAGTGAATACATGTGTTTAAACTGAGTTACCTGGAGAAGGTTTCAGCAATCAATGACTCTTCCCAGCGGCCTGGTCCCAGACGAGGCATTCCGGTGGATGACAGTCAACCAGGCTGTTGGGGCTAGCCTCACGCTTTCCACCGTAGGCATAGCTTAAAGAGTAGGTATGATAGGTGTCAAGGCTTCAGGAACCAGAAAACCCAGATAACAAAGCTTTAAGATGCGGGGGCCAGGAACCATGAATCAACCCCCGCATATACAAATCGGTGAGTACAAACTTCTGAATGAAGCATTCAGCAGATCAGCTCAAATATGCAGATGAAGGTGCATTGTAAAGTACGCTGGTGGTCGGCTGGTGGCTCTAATATACGGCTAAGCCCTGGACTCCAAGCGGCTAGTTTTATCTAGCCACTCCTTATCCAGACGCAGCAAAGCCTTATCCGGACGCCGCCACACCTTAACCGGACGCAGCCGCCACTCGCGGCTCCAAATGCAAAAGTTGTTTCTCAAGGGTAGCTTGGTGGGTGGTGGTGGTGATGGGTGGTGGATAGTGGTGGGTGGTGAAGGGTGGTGGTGGGTGGTGGTGGTGGTGGGTGGTGAAGGGTGGTGAAGGGTGGTACGGTCGGTAAAGCACTGCGTACCTTGTTGCAAGGTTCGTAGGTTCGAGTCTCCTTCGGCCAGAGATCAGTGTTTGTGAATATTTCGCCTGTTCTTGCGAATTCCTAGCGTGTATATATATATATATATATATATATATATATATATATATATATATAATGTTAATAACTTCTGCTGCTGCAGCCTTGTCATTCAATTAAGATGTAATCAGTGTGTGTAAGATTTATAATTTCATCAGTGATGAAGGTTACTGAATGCTGTTGACGAGACTGAGTATGTACATCGTATTTAAACACTGCAGTGTATTTTCCTGCGGATGCAACATTTTACCACTGCTGAGGATGCAACATATTTACCACTGCTGAGGGATGCAACATCATCTTTACCACTGCTGAGGGATGCAACATCTTTACCACTGCTGAGGGATGCAACATCTTTACCACTGCTGAGGGATGCAACATCTTTACCACTGCTGAGGGATGCAACATCTTTACCACTGCTGAGGGATGCAACATCTTTACCACTGCTGAGGGATGCAACATCTTTACCACTGCTGAGGGATGCAACATCTTTACCACTGCTGAGGGATGCAACATCTTTACCACTGCTGAGGGATGCAACATCTTTACCACTGCTGAGGGATGCAACATCTTTACCACTGCTGAGGGATGCAACATCTTTACCACTGCTGAGGGATGCAACATCTTTACCACTGCTGAGGGATGCAACATCTTTACCACTGCTGAGGGATGCAACATCTTTACCACTGCTGAGGGATGCAACATCTTTACCACTGCTGAGGATGCAACATCTTTACCACTGCTGAGGGATGCAACATCTTTACCACTGCTGAGGGATGCAACATCTTTACCACTGCTGAGGGATGCAACATCTTTACCACTGCTGAGGGATGCAACATCTTTACCACTGCTGAGGGATGCAACATCTTTACCACTGCTGAGGGATGCAACATCTTTACCACTGCTGAGGGATGCAACATCTTTACCACTGCTGAGGGATGCAACATCTTTACCACTGCTGAGGGATGCAACATCTTTACCACTGCTGAGGATGCAACATCTTTACCACTGCTGGGGGATGCAACATCTTTACCACTGTTTGAGTGGATGAAACATCTTACACTGTAGATGCAACATCTTTACTCACTTATGATGCAACATCTTTACATTGGTCACTGGTTTACCACTGCTGAGGATGAACATCTTTACCATGCTGAGATGAACATTTTACCACTGCTGAGGGATGCAACATCTTTACCACTGCTGAGGGATGCAACATCTTTACCACTGCTCCCACTGAAGATGAAGAAAATGATAACGAGAGTGAGAAGCTGTAAAGAGATCTTTAAACTGTATTCGTTTTTATAATTCTCATTTTCATTTACATTGGTCACTGGTTTGTTGTCATTATTACCATCACTGAACTTTTGTTTGTAACACATAATACACATATATGTTTTTATTTACTCGATAACCAATGAAATAAATTTCACTCAAAACTCTGCCTCCGGGGGGGCGGGATTGTTTGCTTCTCATGCAGATTTCCGTTTATGCTTCCGCCAGTTTCGTAGCTATTTTATATTTACAATTTTATATGATGACTATTTGTAAAAAAAAAATAAAGGTCTAATATCAGTTTGAAAAACTATACTGCAACATTTTAAACATGAAAAATGTTGCTTGAGTACAAACGCAACACAAATACAAAACTCTTATTATCCCGATTGTGTTGATAAGGTGTTAAACTTGAAGAAATATATTCTGTGTGAATTTGAAATAAAAAACAATGAATATTTCGGATCGGTAAATATTGGCTGGGACGTTTGCAGCGTCTAAAAACTCCTATTAGTAGCAAAGTTATGAACAAAATCATGTATTGCAGGCCTATTTCCCTGGGAGCCATTTTGATTTCTGCAAATTCCGCAAAATGCTCAGTGCTGGTATTCGTCCTCTAAGGATAATAAAGCTGAAAAAAAAATCAGACTTCCAACCATTCCAGTTGCAATATAAAGTGTTAAGGTGGCTGCCGGACTACTGAAGGTGGCTGCCGGACTACTGAAGGTGGCTGCCGGACTACTGAAGGGAAGGGACGGAGGTAGGGTGAGACGTACGGAAGTGTCCTTACACCTGCTGTCCGTATTCACCGAGCAACAAGTGACCAATAATAACCTCAGTTCGTACCTCGGGCAATGCTAATGTATGAAGTCTAACACTCTGACCGCCAGTCTTGCTGGCCTCTTCCTAGCTCCTAATTGAGATGTAAAAGGTGAGTGGTGGGGAGTCCAGTCCACTCCCTACTCCCAGGATAGTGTAAACTGGTTAGAGGTCAAGTCTTCAGTCTTTTCCTATGGTTATCAAAAAATCCATATTCGCAAAACAAGCCCATGATGCCTGGAAGATGCAATTTCGTAGCCTTGGAATTAATCAGGCTCGTTTGAAAACACCCGCAACAGCAATACATGCAGTCCGAAGTATGCCTAGGCAAGGAGGTCTCATAAGGTATACGAGTATATTACAGATAAGAGAGAAACAAGACTCGGGGCTATCTCTTCGTGGGGGTGCAATCAAAAACACAAACTGTACTGCTTGAAATTAACGTCGGAAGGAACCATGAGCTCTGCCCCAACATGGCGGTGCCCTACCTAGATCACCAGGCGATAGTGACCTCGTTGGAGGTGTGAAAATACACCACCACCCAAGGAGGATCTATTCCTGGTAATGTTATCTCTTGCTGGCTCACTTATCTCACAGGCCAACGGCGCGTTCTCCGCTGTTATTATGGCCCAGACAACGGAGTATATACGCGCACGCACACACCTCAACACTAAATAATTTCTTGCGGGAAAATTTTTCAAGCACAGCAAAGTGAGATTGTCTTTTTTTTTTTTTTTTTTCTTTTCCTGACAGCAATATGAGAGCCAGCACTCCAAGGGGTAAGTGCAGGCCAGAGTATATATTTACGAAGGTAGAAAGAAAAGACTTATGATTATCAACACTCACAAGATTATGTGCACTAAATAATATAAAAATTTAGATCTGACAACCGGAAAATTGCATTCTTTCCAAACTTTGCGTCTTCATTTCCCACTCGAAGATTGCTTAGTTATCTCCTAAACATTGCCATCTCTTCCCCGAGATCCACATCCACTCTGCACACCAGACTCCTCACACCAGACTCCTCACACCAGACTCCTCACACCAGACATCACAACAAAGACCACAATAATGATACCACAGTAATCAGTTTCAGGAGGTTTTTTTTTTTTACCTTCGAAGCCCAGCCTGAGGTCAGTCTTCCTTGTCCGCCTGTTCAACTAAGCTGTTGCTGTTAGCGGCCCACTGGCCAACATAGGCATCACAGGCTGGTTGATCTGCCGCTTGGAGCGCTATATATTTTATATCTACTGGTAGCAGATTAAAGGGTCTTAGGCCACGGAGGATGACACAATGTTTTCTTACTGGGCCTCCGGTGCCCCTATTTTTTAGCTCACATACTAAGTGACCGTGGCTCGATCGCCGGCACAGGTTGAAACGATGGGCATGTTTCATTACACCTTCTGCCCCTGTTCACCCAGTAGTCAGTACGTACTGTAGTCAGTAGTGTACTGATGTGGGTTGCATCCTGGGAGGTAGTAGTATACCTCATATAAGGCTGGGTTTTGAAATGAGCTGAGGTAAGATAACATTGCAATTTTACAGGCCAAGAGCTATGTAAAAAAATATATATATGACGGTTGTTGAAAACTCTCGTGACACGGGTCTTCGTCATCACATGAAGACCCATAGGCCAGAAGCCTGGTGCAGTGTTGCACCAGTCTTACAACAGGCTCAGTAGTGCAGCAGTTACCTCTAAGAGGAGTCAGTGTAGTAGCCACCGCTGGCTGACTGGTCGCAACTCATCGCTCTCACTGAAACACATACTTCTTCCCCATCATTAATTTCCTTTAAACTTCAGCCGCACCCAACAAATATACAACAACACTCACCCAACATATCACCTGCACCAAGTGCGTGGGGGAGAGGGGGGAGAGGGTGGACGAGCAGGTGGGTGGGCGAGAATGTGGGTGTTTGGGTGGGTGAGCGAGAATGTGGGTGTTTGGGTGGGTGGGCAAGGAGTGTAACCCGCCCAAATAAGGGCGGCCGCTACACGTTCTCTCCTGCGGTGACCTCAGGTCTAATTTATGACATGAAGCTCAATAGTTAAGTAGGAGGAGGAAGGCGGGGGTGGGAGAGGCAAGTGATTATACCTGGAGGAGGAGGAGGAGGAGAGACGCAATGAGCGTTAACATTTATACCGGAGGTGAGGCAGCCAGCCGCATCTACCCCAGCACTTCCTCTTAGTTCTTCGCATCTTCCACTAACACTGACTCCCAATCTCTCTGATTAGTAAGACACATGTGCAACAGTTGGGTATCTTTATTGTTGAAACGTTTCGCCCACACAGTAGGCTTCTTCAGTCAAATACAGAGACAGCAGGTGTAGTGGTGAAATGAAGATGATGTAATTAGTGATTCCCAAGTCGGGGAACCGGGGAAAAAATTACCCCAAATGGGGCAAAAATAAAAATCTCGGGGGGTAATGAAAGCTTAATAAACATATAAATAAAACTGCACAAAAATTTATTATTTAATAATCGAGGCAAATTATGAAAGTTACATTTTTTCAGGCAAATAATTTTGATGTATCAGAAACGAACCATCATTATTTCTCCCAAACCTGAAGTGAAAATATTTTCAATGGAATTCTTTACTTCCCTAATGAGACTTTTATTAAATTTCTCTTTTTATTTCGTGCAGTTTAATTTTCACTTTATTTTTCTGTTAATTTTGTGTTATATTTTTAAAAGTTGCTTTATCGTGTATAATACATACGTGATAAAGCAGGTATGTATTATACATGACTGTATTCTCCACACAAATGGATTCAATAAACTATTTTGAATTTGAATACTCCTACTGTTTTCCGGATTCTGTGGATTTTCAAGTTAGTGGGGAATTTAGCTGTACACAAATTTGTTTTGGGGTAATACCCAAAAAAGTTCGCTGACATTGTGAATACATCAGTCCGTCAAGCTTGGAAAAACAGTATTTGAGGTGGTCAGTCCCTTACCCGAGGTATTTTATATCATTTTCAAACTCCCAATATCTCTCTCTGTCTCTCTCTCTCTCTCTCTCTATCTTTTATTGGAAAAACGTTTCGCCCTGTGTAGAGCTTTATAAAGTCATGGCTCGATGAAGCTCTACAATGAGCGAAATGATGCGAAAATAAAGGCTTGGTTTTTGCAACGTATCGTTTGTTCGTGGTGTGCGAAGGACACCACACCACTCACTGACCCAGCTGTCTCCCCAGCTGTCAAATAAAGACTTAAAGATGCTTTGTGTGCATAATATCCAGAAAACACAATGAATTAGGAGAGAACAGGACCGTGGGAAGACAGGGACACGCAAGACAACAGCTGACACGCGAGGTATGACACTTATCTTGTTTGTCTACAAAAACTCTACATGATGATGATGACAAGAACATAGGGAACACTGCAGCAGGCCTACTGGCCCATGCTAGGTAAATCACCTGCTGAAGAAAGGAGCACTGCAGCAGGCCTACTGGCCGAAGCTGATGATGATGCAACACCCGGAAATAAAACCTTATACACTTCTTTTTCTACCTTATTTTATCATTTTTCTCCCCCATCTCCTCCTCCTCCAACTTGAAATCCTTCTCCTTTTCTTCCTGTTCCTTTCCGCCCACTCTTTCCCTTCCTTTCATTCCTGACCCCCCCCCCCACGGCCGCCTTTCAAAGTACCGACCTAACGTTATCTGAAGACGATTCCCGGCATCCCCCCCCTCCCCCGTCACGAAACCAGACTTTCTGGTTGATTTCCTGATTAACAATGCTGTTAGTGCTAGCCGCATGCACATCAACGTATGCACCACACCCAAACTGATCAGGAAGTGTTTTGTGCAATCTTGAAGACAGCTAGGTGTTTCTTCTGTGCTTATGTATGAAGACAGGGTGATGAAGAGTCTTGGTCCCTTAACACTTACTGAAGGTATCCTTCTCCGTCTGCCATGCCTCTTGTGTTCATAAGCAGTGATTTCGGTGTGCAGGTTTGGGACCAATCCCTCCAGTATCTTACAGATGTAGATATATGATGCATCGTTCTCGCCTATGTTCTAAGAAATACAGTTTCAGGGACTTCAAGCGCTCCCAGTAATTTAGGTGCATATATGAGCTGTGAAGGTTCCCTACATCTTCCAGCTCACCTGCGTCGCCTGCCTTAAAGGGAGGGGAAGGGGGTAGTACACAAAATAACGTAAATGGTTCAGAGAACCGACAAGTTGATAAATTAGTCCATCAGTCTTGAAAAGACTGATGGACTGATTAAATCGCCTCAAGGCTGAGGGACTGATTACCTCAAACTACTCCTGTTCTTCACCATTCTTCTTTGTATGGACTGATGAAGCCACTGTGTGGCGAAACGTGTCCTCATTAAAGATACCCAAGTGTTGCACATGTGTCTATAGAGTACGAGTGACCTGAAGAATATCATCACTGGCTTGGCATCTCTGTTTTCAAGGCTGTAGTTGTCCAACCTTCACACCTATACAGTCACAGAAATGTACACAGGCCCACACGTGTACACAGCTATACACAGCCACACAAACGCACACAGTCAAACATATAACCACGCAAACGCACACAGGCGCACACACTCACCTGCTCAGCCCCAAAAACATACATATTCAGACACACACAAAGTATTTACATAGATACATACACACACACACACACACACACACAGTCATATAAATGCTACTGAATTACCGAAAAAACTAGTTTTCAATTATATGGATGACGCCATAATTTAACAATGCTTTATAACATGTTAGATGACACTTGTAATGTATGCTACTCAGGCTTGGAGTCTGTGGCTGAACCACGGAGTCTGTGGCTGAACCACGGAGTCTGTGGCTGAACCACGGAGTCTGTGGCTGAACCACGGAGTCTGTGGCTGAACCACGGAGTCTGTGGCTGAACCACGGAGTCTGTGGCTGAACCACGGAGTCTGTGGCTGAACCACGGAGTCTGTGGCTGAACCACGGAGTCTGTGGCTGAACCATGGAGTCTGTGGCTGAACCATGGAGTCTGTGGCTGAACCACGGAGTCTGTGGCTGAACCATGGAGTCTGTGGCTGAACCACGGAGTCTGTGGCTGAACCATGGAGTCTGTGGCTGAACCATGGAGTCTGTGGCTGAGGTATGAATGCAGCTCCTGAAGTATGGCGTTCGTGTCTTAATAAAACAAATTTCAAATAGAAATTGTTCAAAGAACAAGAAACGAAGTGTTTCGTACAACTGAGAAGTATGAGCTGTTAAGATAGAATAAATGCCCTTTAAATGCCCTGGAAATGTCCTTTAAATGCCCTGGAAATGTCCTTTCAATGCCCTGGCTTCAAGACAGAAAATATATCTAATAAACGCATTTATAAAAAGGATGCGGGGAAAAAAATAGAGAAAGATAAAGTAAAGACAAATCAGTAAGCCCCTGAGGCAAGGACTCTGTAAACACTGCTGACAGGAGTGAAGAGGGGGAGCCAGGAGCTATGACTCGACCCTTGGAAACAAAACTAGGTAGGTATACCCTCGAGAGATCATTTCTTTTCATGAGTAATGCTGGATAGACAGGGAGGTGAGGTGGCAAGAGAATGATCTACTCTCTTCTGTCCTCCTCTTACCTTCATTCCCCAGAGGTGGTGAAGAGGAACAAAAGAAAGAAGAAAACAATGGCACAAAGATAAACCAAAGGAAATATAAAAAATGTAATAAGGGAATAAGTATACAGAGATGGAGAGAGAGAGAGAGGAATGAAAAATCTAGTTTAAATATACCGTATTTTCTAGCATACAAGGCGCGCTTTTTTCCCAGGAAGTCTTGGAAAATCAGCCTGCGCCTTATATGCTCAAGGTCAGGGTCAAAGGTAGGGTTAGTGTTACGCTTTAGCAGTTTTCTAACGTTACATTACAACGTTACAACCACTGTGCCACAAGCAGCTTTATATGCCGGAATATATATATATATATATATATATATATATATATATATAATATTTTAATCGTTACGAGAACTCTCATCTTTGAGCACATTACACCGCATTTGTAATGTTTCGTACCAGTCGTCATCTTCCTTCATTAGCGCCGTCAAATATTTACACTGTCGTGAGGATGAGGGGGAAGGGAAGCAGATGGGCGACTGGGAGGAATGGCGTGGGGGTCATAGGGGAGGGGAGGGGAATGAGATGGGGAGAGGAAAGAGCGGGGAAAGGGGGTTATTTTGCTAGGATTTCTAAATGTGTTTGCAGCCTGTGTTGTGTCAGCGGCCTGTGCTGTGTTAGCAATCTGTGCTGTCTGCTGCCTATGCTGTGTCTGCGGCCTGTGCTGTGTCTGCGGCCTGTGCTGTGTCTGCGGCCTGTGCTGTGTCTGCGGCCTGTGCTGTGTCTGCGGCCTGCACTGTCGGTGAGCTGTGCTGTGCCTGCAGTCTGCTGCCTGTGCAGTCTGCTGCCTGTGCTGTCTGCGGCTTGTGCAAGGCAAGGAGCAAGGAGAGTAACAACACACAAAGGCTCCCAACATTACGTTCAGTAAGCCAAGTAGAGCTACACCTTATCCAGTATAAACAGTTACAAACACTGCCAATATACACACAATAACACACACACACACACACACACACACACACACACACACCAGCCTGTCTTCAAGTGGGAACTGTCATAACTTTCCTAGTCACCTAACACATCACACAAGCTGCCAACATTTGTCAAGTACCCATCCGCTATCACCCTGTTGACGCCTTTGATCCTAACTTAGGCACTGTAACATTAACACCAACAAAAGAAATTACCTATATAATATATATATATATATATATATATATATATATATATATATATATATATTTATGCAAAAAGATCACAGTAAACAGGTGATATCAAAATATGCAAGAAAACCACTATGAAAAATAGAAGAATTCAAGCGCTTTCGTGACTACTCACATTATCAAGGAACTATAACAGGAAACATGACAAGAAGGGCTTATATAAGGGCGAGACTACACTCACAGTCACATCACACTAACAAAGACTACACCTCACAGTAGCGTAGCATCGCACGACTCTGTGAAGAGGAAAATAAGAAAGAGTTTCAGGTCCTTTCTTATTTTCCTCTTCACAGAGTCGTGATGTACGCTACTGTGAGGTGTAGTCTTTGTTAGTGTGATGTGACTGTGAGGTGTAGTCTCGCCCTTATATAAGCCCTTCTTGTCATGTTTCCTGTTATAGTTCCTTGATAATGCGAGTAGTCACGAAAGCGCTTGGAATTCTTCTATTTTTTCATAGTGGTTTTCTTGCATATATATATATATATATATATATATTAGTCTAGGGCTTCCCATAATATATTATTTAGGAAGATAAATTGTATGTTGTCACCACCCACTAAATTGGTGGACACAAAAATACACAAATAACCCGAACATAGAAGAAAGAAGTTTGTTACGACGCTCCGGTCCTACCTGGACCACTGACGAGTCACACTAACACACGAAGGTAAGGGAGACAAAAATGCTAACTCCACTACATCACGGATCACACCACAAGAATATCACAAGTAATCAGGATAAAATAATAAAATAATCCACAAGTTGATGAGTAGTAAAACACGTGTCTTGCTCATCAACGTGTTGGGATTGCCATTTATAAAATAATCTACACTCACCTGTTATATACATAGACGGTGGGGGATACCTTTACCTTTGATATACCTTCGATGAGTTTCGAGTCTTTCTATTCCAGGAGCCCGGTCATGGGCCAGGCTCGTTTGATGCTAGCCTGTTCAACCAGGCTGTTGCTGGCCCGGAGCCCCACATAACCATCACAGCCTGGTTGATCTGGCATCTGGGCAAATAGTGTAGAGTGAAGCATCTGAGAACATTGAACAATACAACTCACGTAATACACACCACCGTCGTTCTCAAAAATCCTCTTCTGCTCTCTCTCTCTCGTCTCTCTCTCAGAGAAGTCTGATTCCAACCCTTGATCAGAGTTGAGTCAGTAACAGTTTTCCGTCTTCAAACTTTGAAACACTAATGTCCAGATAGGGCCTTCAGCTATTTATGTCCTTTAAGTGATGTCAGGATAAGTAGGCTGTCTCACGATATGGTACAACTGATTGCCCAATTGACCTATGGTCACAGCCTAGCACCTCACCTACCCATGACTCATGCCTAAGAACTTGGTGACCTTATCTACAGACAATACCATACGAACGGAAGGTGGCGGTGAGAGAGAGGAAGAGGTCCTCCACTTCGTCTGTTACCACAACATACCTGGAAGAACACACACATACAGTAGTGTGCAAATTAATTGGGACAGGAGTAAATTTTGTATCTCATAATGTCTTGGTTTCCAGCTTAATTAATGTAGTTTGGGTTCTTTTCAGAAGAGTTTGCTACCAATTTCTGGCAACTATCGAACTGTGGTGTTACTGTCAACAGTGTTACTTGTGCAGTACACTTAGATCATCCCAGCTACGAGACCTCATGTGAGCCGTCACCTACAGGCTTTTTCTAGCAGGATCTTGCTCCATGCCACACTTCCTGATAAATGCTGATGTCTTCGAAGAGAGTGGTTAGTGCTAAACGTTCTAAACTGGCCTGGAAACTCTCCTGTCCTTAACCCAATTGAGAATCTATGGCCAATAACCAAAAGCAGGATCGCGAAGCAGGACTGTTTAACTATGGAGAACCTACTTGCTGTTATAAGGACCTGGGTCCCATGGCGAAGAACTTGCCTAAATGTGTTCAACATTGATCGTTTTTATGTTTATTAAAACAATTATCTGTCATACAATTTCTGTGTATTTTTCAAATAAATGTCTTACTTCATCACTGTCCCAATTAATATGCGTACACAAAAACTGCCACAGCTTAGGTATTAATGCCACTGAATGATGCCTGGAGGCACCAGGACAGTGGCATCAAGACTCACCAAGGTAAAACCAACAGTATTAAGACTAAGAATCAAAGTGGTGCGCCTC